>JAULSY010000027.1:0-110571 GCA_030512305.1 Cercophora samala | reverse complement strand
CGCCCCCCCCCCCCCCCCCCCCCCCCCCCCCCCCCCCCCCCCCCCCCCCCCCCAACTAGAAGAATGTAAATGTGCCTGAGGCATGAGGGGGGTTTCTGCCTCAGGCAAAGAAAGAAACGGAGAGTGAGGATCTTGTGAGATGTCGGGTAGTATGACTGTGACTTTGATGTATGTATGACCTTTTTTTGCCGAATATTTGTGTGACTCTGACGGGCTTACATCGTTTACTCGGGTAGATGAGTTCGTCCTCGGGGGATGATTGCATGGGAGTTGGATAGGCAGAAGAGTTAGGTATGAGTTTTTGATCAGATGGTTGTTGCCACTTCTAGGCTGGGGATGATGGTGAGTTGTGTTGGAGATACATAGGGCGAGGGAGAAAGTGTAATAAGAATAGCAGCATAGGCATTTATTGGGTCAATGTATGTCCTTGTGATCTACGGACAGCCTTGTCGGGATGTGCCTACCCGTTTGTCCCGGATCCAATCCATGTCCCGGGGGGAGGGGCGGGGGGGCGGAAACGACCCGGTCATACAATCGAGCTTTCGGCCCGGGGGAATTAACGGAAGGCTCCACTCGGCCCGGTTTGTCGGGCCTCCATTCTTTCTTTTTTGTGAGCGAGTTAGAAAACCCCACAAAAGGTAGGAAGTGTAGAAACGCGGGGTAGGAAATGTTCTTTTTATCGGCAGTTTTTGGAGAACGGGGGGGTTCTTATCGTTACCCGACCCGCCGACCGACGACACACTTGCTGTGGTGTGCCCGGTAGCGCCGAGGTTCGTTCATTTGAACAACCGCCCCCGACCGACCGTTCATCTCATGCAGGCAAAAGTTCACATAAACTACCTACACTATAACACCGGACCGGCGAAAAGCTTATATCCATCCTTTTCTTCATTCAACGGGGTTTACATACATACATACACGCGTCTTCCCTGTCTCATTCTTTCTTTCCCCCCATCTCAACTATCCCTACCTTACCACGATAATTACATCCCCCCCCTCCCCCCCCCCCCATTTCTGTGAGTAGTGATTCAACAACCACCAAGCACAACACTCAAAAAAACAAAATGGCCAACAACACCGGCAACCAATCCACCACCGGCCTCCCCCCCTGCCCCTTCATCTCGGTCACCACCCGCCCCATCACAGGCCTCTCGGTCGACATCTACGGCCTGTCCGAGCTCTCCCCCTCCGTGCACCACGTCTCCGTCCTCTGGCTGCACCACCAGCGCACGCGGAACAAGGAGTCCATGAGGGACATCGCCTCGCGGTGCATCGCCGCCTGGAACTCTTTCTCCCAGCACCAAAACACCAAATCCCCGTTGCACCACAACTCCACCCCCCAGACAGAACGCCGCGGTTTGATCGCCATTGCCTACGACCAGAGGAACCACGGGACGAGGCTGGTGGATGACAGAGTGAATGGGAGCTGGAGGGAGGGGAATGAAAACCACGCGGTGGATATGTTTGGCGGGATCAGAGGCATGGTGGTCGACCAAGGGCTGCTGATTGATGTCATCGAGGGTGTTCTCTGGCCGAAGGGGGAGAAGAGGGTGGATCAGCATCTGGGGCTGGGGGTGAGCTTGGGGGGTCACAGCGTGTGGGAGTTGATGTTTGCGGATAGGAGGGTGAGGGCGGGGGTGTGCGTGATTGGGTGTCCGGATTTTATGAGTGAGTTCTTCCCCCCCTTCCCTCTCTTTTTACATACCCTCAAGTTTGTGCTGACAGGAGGAAAAAAACAGATTTGATGAGTGACCGGGCGAGGTTGTCAAAGTTGAACACGTACTCAGCACAAGACGACGGGGCAAGCTTTTTGGGGAGCAGGGACTTCCCCCCGAGCTTGATCAAGGCCTGCAATAACTACGACCCCAAGGCCATCCTTTTTGGTCCGCATCCCGTGCCGGAGCAGCAGCCGCAGCAGACGAGGCAGGAGCTCATCAGGCAGACGATTCTGTATGAGAGGCTTCAGGGAAAAAAATTGCTGGTTTGCTCGGGGGGGGTTGACAAGCTGGTGCCCCCCAGGTGTTCGGAACCCTTCATGAACTGGCTCAAGTCCGCCGCGGTAAACCCGCCATCTCCGTCGTTTGATAAGGAGCAACGGTTCTGGGTGGATGATCGGGTTTACCCTGGGGTGGGGCATGAGTTTAGCAGCGAGATGGTCAAGGATGCGGTGCAGTTTATTGTCGGGGCGGTGATGGGGGCGGGGGAGGATAGGTATAACCCTGAGACGAGGGAGGAGCAGAGGAGTGGGAGAGAAGGTTTTGTGCCCAGTCCAAATATTTGAATTAAGGTAGCTAGTCTTTGATGGTAGCCCAGGGACGGATGCAGCCATCGTAATCAAGCAACGTCTCGGAGCCGTCTTGTAACCTCCTGATTTGTCCTTCTAACCCTGCCTTTATGGCTTCATCTTTATCGGTAAACAGAGTTTGACTGACACCCCAAACATTCCTCTTTTCTCTTTTGGTCAGGAGCTCCTCACTGGCGCCGTGGGGGTCTTGTTCCCATTGACCGAGAGTGAGCTGGTTGCTGCCTTCATCTTGAGCTTTAAGGCCAGGGGGGTTGATGCCGATGAAGGCTACCCGTTCCAGCGGGAACCCAATAGCTGCGCAGTGGCCATCAACAAGACGAGTGCGCTTGAACTCGTGGGAGACGATGGTGAGGCGTTCCGGCCAGTGATTCAACGGGTGGTGACGCCAGTAGAGGATCAGAGAGAACAAAATATTGAAGTAGGAGTCGAGTGCTCGTTCCTCCAGCAACACGCGGGATCCCAAGAGGGTTGAAGAAAAAAGGTTATTGTCGAGGGCGAGGTTGCAGTAGGATTTGGCTTCGGAGAGGGGGGTTTCTGAGCGGGTTGGGGCTCTGAGGGCGGGGGTTGTTAGTAAGATAGATGGGCTTGGGGGGGTTTATAGGTGAGGTACCCAGAAAACACCAAGACTGATCTCGGATCAGAATTCATCATGTCCGCCCCGGCTTTGATGTGCGCGATGAAAGTGGGGGTTTCGCCCTTTTTGTATGGTTCAATGAGCCACTCGGATTCGTCGTGGCCGTTTTGGGGACCACCGAGGTAGATGCCGTGGCCGCAGACTATGACGAGGTGGTTGGGGGTTGTCATGGTGGGTGGTGATGGTGGGTGGTTCAAAGGGAGATGTTTCATTGACCAGTATAAACATGAGCAGTTGACCGCCTTTTGAATGGGTGTATTTTGAGCGTTAAGATCATGTGATCTCGCTCAAGACCATATAGCATTTTCATTAGAACCTGGAGACTTCTCGCGCAAGAGCCTCAAGACGCTGGACACGAGGTAGAGGCTCCCGGCTATTACTACTGGCTTCTCGCCTGCCATTTCCGAGGCTTTGGTGAGAGCGTCTTTTACGTTCTCCTCAGCGCTGTATACTGCTGATTTATCAACACCGTGTCGAGCAGCCAGGCTGAGCAGCTCGTTGGGGTCGGTTGCTTTGACCCAGGGCATTCCGTCCACAGGCTCGAACCGAACGGCAACGACTTGGTCACCGGGTTGGAGCAATAGACTGAGAATCCCGTTCATATCCTTGCCCTGTGTGGCTGCCAAAACCCAGGTTATGGGATTTCCTGAAGAGCGAAGGTGTCTTTCGACGTAGCCAGCCAATGCCTCAGCCGATTGGGTGTTGTGAGCACCGTCTAGGAGCACCTCTTGCTGACGACCGGTGATGTTTTCGAGGCTAATCTTCTGAAGACGGCCAGGCCACCTGAGCTGCTTGATAGCAGGTAGAAGACTTGTCAATGGAACGTCATGCTCTGGACAAGCAAGACGGAAAGCCAGATGAGCAGTTGCCAGGTTCTGGATTTGATGTGGTTCAAAGCTCTCTCCTGAACTTGCAAGCTCTTCCGCAACAACTGTAGTATCGGGAAAGCGTAACGGCGCCCCTGTTTCCTTGGCATGCTGTTCTATTACCTGTAGAACTGACTGCTGGTTGCTGCCATCCACCACACAGGGCACATCCTGACGCATGATGCCTGCCTTCTGAAGTGCAATCTCCTCAATGGTGTTTCCCAGGAAAGACTGGTGATCAAGACCAATCTTGGAAATGACAGTGACCGACTTCTGCTTGAGCACATTTGTCGCGTCCAACCTGCCACCGAGACCGACTTCGACAACTCCATATTCAACTTTCTGGCGGTTGAAAATCTCAAAGGCAGTGGCCGTCAAGAGCTCAAACTCGCTCGCGCCAATGTTCTCGCTCACATCCCTCTGCTTTACCTGCTTCTCAACTTCGAGAAACAAAGATTCCGACACGGGCTTGCCATTGATGGCTATGCAGTCCCAACGGTCGACCAGGTGAGGGGAGGTGAACCTGGCGCATGATATGCCTTTGGCGTTGAGCATGGCGGAGATGTAGGCGCATATGGACCCCTTGCCGTTGGTGCCGGCCACATGGATGGCCTTCCATGTCTGGGGCGTGTGCTTGATGAGACGGCCGATGCGGGCCAGGCCTAGGTCAATCATTGTAGGTGACTTGTGTCGTCGCCGGTATAATGGGAACGGAAAAGAATGATGTCAGGAGTGACTCATGGTGTTTATTGGGCCGTGGGTGCTGTCAATGTCTGCCAAGAATGGTGGTTTGCGATGGGGAGCTGCTGGAGCCTGTGGATTTTAGCTTTTTGCTTGGGGCGGGATGCGGGATGCGGGATCGGCGCAAGGGGACCTTGAGCTGTGGCTATTTGCATAGAACTGATAGAAGCATTGCAGCTATCTAGAAAGACAGAAATGTGGCTGGGGGTTGGCTGAGTATTATCCTACTAACGAGGGGCTAAGCCCGGGCTTCTGCACAAGGGGGCCCATCCCCGTGCATCAGCACAAGAAACAGCCCCACCCACAAAAGGAATGACCCGCCCAACTTTGGACTTTGACGCAGCCCCCGAGCCGGTTGTAAAACTCCCTCCCTCTTGTTGTTCCTTCTGGACAGACTCGGATTGCCCGCGACGCCCAACATCGACACATTGGCGCATTATCCCCCGACATCCCGTTCCCATCGATTGACGAGGCGCATCATCACGGCCACTCTTAAAAACACCCAACCTTTGCCCGAGTTGTCTTTTTCGCCTCCATTTCCCCCAGAGCGCCTTACGCGACGCGACCAAAGCTTATAGAAAAGAAGATGGGTCTTCGGTAGGTTTTGCCCCTCCAACCCTCCCTGTTCGTACCTGGGACAGCCGCATATCCATCCCACTTTGCCATCGCGCAAGCCCACCGGCGCCCGTTTGAATACACTCCTGCATCGCGGGGAAGCTCTTCTCCATGTGGAAACTCGCGGGGCGCAATTCTTTTTCTTCTCTTCGCAAAGCATGAGCTAATCTTGCATCCTTACCAATCAGGTTGTACCAAGCGCCAGTCGAGTCGGACATCCAATCCAAGCCTGCCGCCGAAAAAAGTTCGGCAGAAGCGCGCTCGACCATTCGCCGGCACCGTCTTGTCCGGGGATATCACAGCACGCGCGACCAGGCACGGGACCAGGTCCGCGAACGCCGTCGCCGCGTTCTCGAGGATGCCATCTGGGAACCCCGCCGATCACCCACCCTTGAGCCGCCTCCCGCTCCGAGTGTTGTGCACATAGCAGCCGTTCCAATTGCAGGGGGCAACCCCCACCGTCGCCGCCTTGTCAATGACACCCCTTGGGATGCCCCGGAGCAACCGCGGCGCCGGTCACTAGAGCCACCCATCGATCCTGCTTCCAGATATGGTCGTCGTCGCGCCTACGTCGGGCTCGATGACCGGGTTGTCGCCATGTTTGGCGAGCGCTGGGCTCACCTGCACGCCGGGTCGAATCCAAGCCAAACACAAACAGATGACGACACTTCGCCCATTTTACCTCCGCCGACCGATTCGCAGTTGGCAGCGCAGGATTCCTACAGCAGCTCTTATCACCGCGAACGCTACCTGTCTCGCATGGAACCTCTTCCCATGGTGTCAAGCCTCCGGAGTACCCAGGCTCCTAATCATCCGGTATGTACTCTCATGCTTGCCAGAACCAAAGTTTTCATGCTTTCTAACTTTTTCATAGTCGCGGAGCTCAACCACATCCCCGGCCGGAGCTGCTCCTCCCTTTAACAGACCAGTTTCGAACACTCGAGGCGAATCTTACATCTTTGGTGATGAAACCTCCAACCCTTACACAGCCGGTCGTCGATGGGTTGAGTCCCGTCGCCAGGATCGCGCCCAGCGCAGCGGGTCAACCCTTCCTGCTCCCTCGGCCCTTGGCCTTGGTACGAGTATCGATGGCCTCGGTGACCGTAGCAGAAGCCTCAGTCCCGATGGCGACAACGCCTGGGAGACACTGTTGACCACGATTGCCCCGGATCCGCAGCCTCCCAGCGTCGGCTCTTCTTTTGCATCTGCCACAGCATCAGCGGCCGCGACACAGAGCACGGTCGCGGCCTCTTCCAGAACCTCTTTCACCAACCCCGAGACTATCGATGTGGAGCCCGCGTCGGGGTGTGACAATTCTGACACGGACGAGGATGAGCTCGAGGATGATATTAGAAATTTTATCCTTCCCCGCGCACGTAGCACTGGACGGTCATGGGCAGACGTTGCCGGACGCAGTGGCAGCAGCAGCGACGACCCCTCGCTTTTTGGTGGAGTTGAGGTCATGCAACGGCTCGTCCGCACCTTGGCTCAGCGTGATGATATTCCGGATGATTGGTGGGCAGAGGTGGGACTGAGCAGGACCTTGTCCCGCGAGGCCTCGGCCAACTGAGCCCCTTGTGGGTATTTCTCGAAGCGGTTTATTGTTTTTTTTTCATTTTCGGCAAAAGCATTTCTGAACGTCATCGACAACATTTGATTTACGGCGTTACTGGATTTTGGTTCTTAGGGAATACCTTTGGTGGTATTGGTTTGACAGCTTGTCATGGAAAAAAATTATGCGTCCCATTTGCTTGTTGGTATTGCTGTTTTATTTTTTGGCTTTGAAGGAAATACATGGCTTATAATGATGCATCGACATCTTGTTATCAGTTTTTATTCAACTGAGTGTTTTTGTTTTTTTTGACGAAAGGATCACAGTGGTGGTTTTTCTCAGTTACATATGATTAACTGTGGGTGATGACTTGTATGATATTCTGTATATAGAGGTAGTTTTTTCTGGGCAATTATCCCTTGTGCTTGGAGGAGGCAGGATGTAATGGAATATTGTTCCAGGGTTTTATGAACAAAAGAGAGTCTGAATGAGTGAGTGAGTGAGTGAGTTGGTTTGTTTTGTTTCACGGTGCATGGTTCACATGATTTTTTGGGGAGGAGGTTACCATGGTGCTACGGTGGTTGTGCATGGAGCTTTTCCCCCGCCTTGTTACGTAGTTTGAGGGTGAGGGTGTATGTGTTGTTGCACTCTATTCTCAAACACGGCTCATGATGGGTTCCTTTGGAACGGATGGCACGGTGGGAGGGGAGGGGAGGGGGAGAGTCTGAGAGCAGTCTGTGATGGGATGGAGGTGACGTTTAGTGTTGTGATCAAGAAGAACAAGGGAGTTTGACTGTTTGGTTATGAAAGGGTAGATGGTGGTAGTCGGATGATGTTTATAGTGTATGTACGTCAACATGTTGTCTTGTTCCTGTTTTTGAGAAGTTTGAGATGGAGTTGAGATGGAACTGGACTGCTGTGACTGCGTGATTGACCCCTGCCCCTGAAGACAAGACAAGATGTTGTTGATGAGGGCGGGCCCGGGGCGCTAAACAAAAGCGGCTTCTGGGGCGGGTGACACGCCAATGTTGGCCTGCAGCTAGGCACGGTAGGTGAGGTGGTCCACTGGGCATGGCGCGCTGCAGCCCAGGCTTCTTCTGGCCCCCTGGCGGGATCGAGGCCTTTCTGCCGTTCGGGCATGGAAAGCCTTCAGATTTTAATACCTGTTTCTTGGTTGTAGTGGTTTACACAGAGAGAGGAGAAATGGTACCCCGCGATTTTTTTGTCGATCTACTGGGCATTTTTTGAGTTGTAGAGGCGGTAATTCACTTTTACTGTTTCTCTCTCTCTCTGTCTGTCTGTATAGGGAGGAGATTTGCATGAGCCATTAATTCTTCTCTTTTTTTTTCTTCCTCTTTTGTTATATCCCTGAGGTGGGAGAGAGAGAGAGCCCTTGGAGCCTGACACACACACAGGGAACCTTGTTGCTTGCTTGCTTGCTTGCTGAGAGTGCTGCTTACGATTTCCGATATCCGATACCAAACCTACCTTACCTTACCTTACCTTTTTTTTTTTACCTGAGGGCCAGGGAGGTAAAATAATTTGAGCTTTTCTATTTTACCACCTACCAACGACACTTTTGTTTTTCCGACGACTGAATTAATTCCACGACGAACGAACGAACGAACCAACGAACGGATTGATTTAAGCCCACCCCGCCGGCCGGTCGAGTTGCTATCTTACGTACCTTACCTACCTACTGAGAGAGCATCTTAGCGGCGCCCTTTGCTTGCTTGCTTGCTTGCTTCGGAGCCAACCCGATAAACCGAGACACTCGAATTTTGTTCCCCTCAAGCAGCCAGTGGGAAGTAGTAGCTTCGGTTTGCTGTCGTCGTCGTCGTCGTCGTCGTCGGCTTTTTCCCACCAATCCGCGAGAGACGAACTATTCCACCACCGAACGAATTGCGAAGACATACCTACCTTACCTTACCTTACCCCTCCAACGAAAGCCATTCCGCCTGGTCCACTCCGTTTCGAGACCCCGCGATACCTTGATAAGCACAGGGCTAGGGCGGGATATGACCATCAGGGTACCGCCACACACCGAACACATCTTACCTTTGCCGCCAGCTATACTATACCACCACCACCGCCCTACAACGAAACGAACTACCTTGAAGGAAGGGGGCACGAGTCTATTATTCAACGATAGTGGGGTTTAGTGCCGGGCTGGGAGAGAGAGAGAGAGAGAGTGTGTGTGTGACAGAGCAAAAGCCAGGACAGGCATGGCACCACCACCGATAGGGGGGGGCTCTGGCTCGGACCACCGGGGGTATCATCATGGCAATGGAGGAGGAGGAGGAGGAGGGAAACAACAACAACAACAGCAGCAGCAGCAGCAGGCGGTGGTGGCCAAGACGCCGGGGACGCCGAGGAGGGAGCAGAGTTATCGGTTGGAGAAGCCGGTGCAGGATCCGGGGTTGAAAGATTATGTAGGTGTTTTTTTTTCTGGTGCTGTCTCACTGACGAAGAGCATTGTTCTCCCCCTCCCCCACGGGTGGATAGATTTGGGGGTGGCTATCATATCATACTGGACTGGCTCAGATCCCGATTCCGATCCCCGATCTCGCCTGGCCTCCACGTTTCCTTTGCTTTTCTTTTTCTTGTGGGGGAGAGGAGGGGATGTATGGAGGGTGGCATTATACCGTCCGCCATACATACATACCCTCATGCAGGATACACCTACATGTGGCTTGGCTTGGTGGGATTGGGCGTCATATTACTTTTTTTTCTTTGTTTTGGATGGGGATCTGGGGGCTGATACATCACTTCACCTACCCCTCTCTTACCGGACCTGTTATATGAGACATGAGCTGACCAATATGTTTTTTTCTATGTAGCGACTAGGGGACTGCATCGGGAAGGGGGCTTTCGGATCTGTCTACAAGGCCTTTAATTGGGGGACCGGGGAGGCGGTGGCTGTTAAGCAGATCAAGCTGGTGGATGTGCCGAAGAGTGAGCTGCGGATGGTTGAGGTAGGTAGGGACCGAGGATTGAGGAGGAGGTGGTGGTGGGACGAAACTGGGGAAGTTTTGCTAATGTGGTGTGTTTGGGTTGTTAGGTTGAAATCGATTTGTTGAAGAATCTCAATGTGAGTTGTGATCCATGCATGGGTTACGGGTTGGGGGTAAAAGGGGGGAAAAAAGGCTGACACAGGGATGTGTGGGTAGCATCCGAATATCGTCAAGTATATCGGGTTTGTCAAGACGGCGGAGTGCTTGAATATTATCCTTGAGTGAGTTGTCTTTCCGGGGGCGGGGGCAGGGGTTGGATTGGGGGAAAACGGCTGACACGTTTTAATATTATAGGTACTGCGAAAATGGATCACTGCATTCGATTTGCAAGGCGTACGGAAAGTTTCCCGAGAACCTGGTGGGTGTGTACATGGCTCAGGTCCTGCAGGGCTTGCAGTATCTGCACGACCAGGGCGTGATTCACCGGGACATCAAGGGGGCGAACATACTGACGACCAAGGATGGGACGGTCAAGCTGGCGGACTTTGGGGTGTCGACGAGCCAGTTCATGACGGGGAACGACAAGGAGGCTCAGGTGGTGGGGACGCCGTACTGGATGGCGCCCGAGATTATTCAGCTGTCGGGTGCGACGTCGGCGAGCGATATCTGGAGCGTGGGGTGTACGGTTATTGAGCTGCTGCAGGGGAAGCCGCCGTATCATAACTTGGCGGCTATGCCGGCGCTGTTTGCTATTGTTAATGATGATCACCCTCCTTTGCCTGAGGGGGTGTCTCCGGTGAGTTGTTCTCTATCAATCTAGGGTGGGTTTGGGGAACTAATAGTGGGTGTGATAGGTTGCGAGGGACTTTCTTATGGCTTGCTTTCAGAAAGACCCGAACCTGAGAGTTACGGCGAAGAAGCTGATGAAGCACCCGTGGATTATTGGGTGCCGGAGGACGGATGCTCCCGTGTCGAGACCACCTGCCAACTTTAACCAGGCTGTTGAGGAGGTGAAGCAATGGAACAAGGCTCTCAAGTCTTCGGAGCATAACATGAGGGTTTCCATTGGGTCTGATCAGAGCAATGGCCCGATTAACCAGCGACCGAACCTGGCTTCGAATATCAGGGGGCCGTTGACATTGGTAACGAAGCAGAGACCTACACCCGATGCGTTTAGATCCCCTGAGGTACCCGACGACGACAACTGGGACAACGACTTTGCGTCTGCTATCTCGCCCACGGCTCTTTACCTCCCGCAAATCAAGGGGCAGGATAACTTTGGGGGGTTATTGTCCAGTGACCGGCTCAAGGCGTTTGCTTCTATTGACAGCCACCAGGACTCGGAGAACTGGGATGATAACTTTGAGGGAGAGTTATTGACGATCAAGGGGCCAAAGCACTGGTCTGAGAGCTTTGATGCGCAGGAGCAGACGATACGGCCGCTGCCGAAGAAGAGCAGTGATCGGTTAAGTGAGAAGCATAGGAGGCAGAGGAGCAGGGATAGTAGGGCGGCGGCGAGGTCACCGACGAAGCAGCAGCTGTTGGGGAATAACAGCAAGTTTGAGTTGCCGCCTAGGCCGGATTTGCTATATCGAGAGCAGTCGGGGGATAATGATTATTCGGACTTGTTTGCGGATAATGAGGGGGTTTTTGACAGGCGGTTGGGGGTTGTCAAGGTATGTTTTTTTTTTTTTGGCTTCTTTCTATTGTCTCTATTGTTGTTGATGAAACATGAGAGACAATGTTCTATTCATATTTTATTTATGAGCATTGAGGATTAAAATCAAATAAAATGGGGAAAACTGACTATTGATTTGTTTTATATAGGAAGCTCCACAGCTGTTCCACCCCTCGGATCTCACTAGTCCTCTACCGAGATCGGCTACGCAGCAGCAGCAGCAGCAGCAGCAGCAGCAGCAGCAGCACCATCAGCAATCTCCCCTGGGGGCTAGTATAAGGAGACCGAACTCTTCGAGACCGCCAGCGACGGGATCGCTGCTGCAACCGCCCGAGCCGCCTGTTCGAAGGACGAGATCGCAAGTGGAGATTACAAAGTTTGCCGAGGACGAGCAGGACGAGGACTTTTCGGATATCTTTGGGGTTGTGGGCGGGACTAGTAACAACGCGGCGTCGTCTTCGTCGTTGGCGAACGAGCAGACGACGGAGGAGAGCGACAGGGGGAGCGAAGATGGTCAGCAGCAGCAGCTGGTGTTGAGTAAGCTGTCGAATAGCAGCTGGCTGGGGGACGACGACGGGGACGAGGACGATCCGTTTGCCATGATGGAGGAGCCGGGGTGGATGGACGAGATGGATTTGGCGGCGAATATTGCGCGGGACCGGCACGCGAGGATGGCGGAGCGGGTGGAGAGTTTGGTGAAGAGCTTGTCCAAGATGAGGCAGGTGGAGGATGAGGAGGTGTTGGGGGATTTGGCGGAGGATTTGCTGAGTTATCTCTGGGAGGGGGGGGAGGAGGTGAAGGGGTTGATTATGGGGGCGCATGGGCTGCTGCCGATATTGGAGATTTTGGAGGGGTGTGGGGTGAAGAGTCGGGGGGGGATGGTGTTGGGGTTGTTGAGGATTGTTAATGCGGTGAGTTTTCTTTTGATGTCAGATGGGGATGATGACTGACAAAGGGGTAGATTATCCTTGATGACGTGGAGTTGCAGGAGAACCTCTGTTTCGTGGGTGGGATACCCATCGTGACGAAGTTTGCTGCCAGACAGTACTCGAATGAGATTCGGCTCGAGGCAGCGGCTTTCGTGAGGCAGATGTATCAGACTTCTACGCTGACATTACAAATGTTTGTCAGCGCGGGTGGGTTGAATGTGTTGGTGGAGTTTCTGGACGAGGACTATGAGACGAGTCAGGATCTGGTGCTGATTGGGGTGAATGGGATATGGAATGTGTTTGAGCTGCAGGGGCCGACGCCGAAGAATGACTTTTGCCGGATTTTCAGCAGGAGCAAGATTTTGGATCCGTTGGCGGCGATATTGCACAAGGTGCTGGATGAGGAGAGGGGGGATGAGCTGAGCGAGTTGGTGGAGGGGAGGATTGTGGGCATCTTTTATTTGTTTTCTCAGGCGGAGGCGTATGTGAAGGAGGTTGTGGCTGAGAGGCAGGTTTTGAAGAGTGAGTTAGCCCCTTTTCTTGTCCTTTTTACTGCTGGGGTTGCTAACATTCTGGCTTGTAGCGGTTCTCAAGGACCTCAGACGGATGACGCCTGCTCATCAGATCACGATGCTCAAGTTCATCAAGAATATGTCGCAGTGCTCTGCCGTGCTGGACGCTCTTCACTCGGCGGATGCGATTGACTTTTTGATTGATGTTCTCAGTCTCTCGATGAAGAAGGGACAGAAGCACTTCCGCGAGATTTCGAATCAAGTCCTCAACACCATGTTCAACCTCTGCCGACTGAGCAAAGAACGCCAAGAATACGCCGCCAGCAATGGGATTATTCCCCTCCTTCTCAAGATCATGAAGACGGACCGCCCGCCAAAGGAGTTTGTCTTGCCTATCCTCTGCGACATGGCGCATTCCGGCAGCAAGGGGAGGAGATACCTCTGGCAGAACCACGGGTTGGAGTTTTACGTCACTCTGCTGGCTGATCAGTACTGGCAGGTCACGGCGCTGGATGCGATTCACGTGTGGCTGCAGGAGGAGACAGCCAAGGTGGAGAATCACTTGCTGGATGGCATGTTCATGACGGCTATTGTGAGCTGCTTCAACCCTGCCAAGGCGAATGCGTTTGATCCGAACCTTTTGGAGCCGTTGCTCAAGGTGTTGAGGTTGAGCCCATCCGTGGCGGCGAGTCTGGCCAAGGCGGAGATGTACGCTGGCATTGCCCAAAAGTTGGGACATAAGAAGGCGGTGGTGAGGTTGAACTTGCTGAGGCTGGTGAGGAATATCATGGATGGATGTGAGGCGCATAATTCGACCATGTCATCCAACAGCCCGTCCAACACGGGGAAGCAGCTGAGGGCGCTGTTTGATGATATTCAGGGTCTGGCTGATAAGGATCCGGCGGTGTTGGTCAGGAATTTGGCTGGGGAGCTGGTGAGGGCTCATTTTGATAATGACTTGCAGCATGAGGCGATGACGTTGAGTGGGTTGGGGTTGGGGAGTAGTGTGCAGGGGTCGATGGGGGGGTCGGTGGCGGGATCGGGGGTTGGTGCTGCCGGGAGGAGTAGGAGTGGTCCGAGGAGGAATACTAGTTATACGCCGCCTGGGTTGCATTTGAGCAGTTCCATGCCTGGGGGTGGGCCGCATACGCCGACGGGGCATCGGGCTAGTCAGTCGAGCTCGAATGCGGCAGCTTATATTGAGGTTGCGAACAGTACGCCCAAGAGGACGGCGGTGGGGTTGGCTCAGGATCGGGAGGCGGCGTTGTATAGGCCAAGGAGTAGGGAGGGGGCGGTGGTGGCGACGAGTATACCTAGGAGGGTCAGCCAGGATGCTACTGCGGCTGGGCTGTCGATGAGTCCTTCTTCTTCGTCGGGGGTGAAGAGTCGGCTGCCGAGGACGAGCCACTCGCATTTCACACGGCCGAGCCTGTCGACCGCGGCGTCGATGCCTATTACCGCTACAAGAGCAGAGAGAAGTGACTCTTCCCTCAGCAGCAGAGAACACGTCATGGGACGGTTACGATCAGGATCCTCCATCTCCATCACGGGAGCATCGCAGTATTCCGCCAGCCCAACCAGCTCTACTTTTCTCTCAGCCACAGGCTTCAACCTCGCCAACCCAAGCAGCTCCAACAGACCGAGCAGTAGCTCTGCTGCGTTTGGCCACCAAGCCAGAAGGGACAGCCATTCCCAGAGTCGGAGTTACTTTAGCCAGAGCGCCCGGCAAGACAGCAGTAGTGAGAGGTTCAGTCAGTCTGCTCGGCAAGACAGTAGTGATAGGCTAGGGGAGAGGTTGGAGAGGATAGAGAGGGAACGGGATGCCAGTGGGGGGAGCGGATCGACTAGTTTGTCTGCTGGGAGCAGCGGGACGACTGCGACCACGGCTACATCTGGTCAGAGTAATAAAGTGAGGAGGGCGAGGGCGCCAAGCTCGATCTCGAGGATGGAGTCGGTTTCTGATGTTAATTTGCCGGCTGGGGGGAGGGAGGGAGGAGAAAACAAGGGGAGAGGGGGGTGGCCTTAGATGGGTGACTCCTCCTCACCGATGAAGAAGAGGGTGTATCAGATGCAGGAGGAGGGTGGGATTGGGGATGGGCAAGGTGGGAGTGGGTTTAGTCCGTCGCCTGCTAAGGCTGGTGGTGGTGGTGGGGGAAGTCAGCAACAACCGCCGGCTCATCAGCTGTTGCAGCAGAGACTGCATCAGCAGCAGTATTTGTTGCATCAGAGGCAAAGGGGAAGGATTCCTGACCTTGGGACGCCTGGGGTTGCGGTTGGGAGTATGTTGCCGCCGGCACCGCCGCCGTCGCCTGTTACGCCTGATACTGGGGCTGTGGTGGAGAGGGGAGGGGCGAGCACGGTTATTATCCATCATCGGACGTGTGCTATTTCTGGTGATGGGGAGGGGATGGAGACGGTGATTATACACAGTCCTGCTGCTGCTACTCCTGCTAGGCTTGCGACTGTTTCTCTTGAGCCAGATACGCCCTCCCGACCTGCCACTTCTGCGCGACCTGCCAGTCCTGCTCGACCTGCCAGCCCTCCTGTTCCAACAACTCCAGCCACCCCAGCCGGGGGACGTCACCTATTCAGCGGCATGCTGAGCAGCAGCAGCGCAAGAAGAGAACACCGACAGGGTGTCTTGGGGCCGTTGCAGGTACAAGACCGACCCAGGAGGGCAATGCGTGTCATGGGGTTGAAACCGGAGGTGGTGTCCAAGGTTAAAGAGACCCCCGGGATGATGAATAAAGGGAAGGATAAGGAGGGTCAGACTGGGCGGTAAGAGGGGAAAGGTATAATAAACTGAAAAGGGGGGGTGTTTATTTCAGGCGTTGGGGGGGAAAGGGTGACAGGATAGGGTTTTGTTACTACTGCTAGGGTATATAAAGGGTGTAATGAATAGGGTTTTGATGAATGTGTTTTCTTTGTTTTTCTTTCTTGGATATTGGAGTGGTGATGTTTATATATATATGTGTATATATTATGCTTTGAAATAAGGGTTATGGTCTTGAAGATAGATGTAAAGAGTTGAGTGGTTGGGTAAAGTCGTGAACACGCTATGGAGGGACCGGCCTATTTTAAGATCTTTTCTTTAATGATCAAAAGATGTGCACCGGCTTTTCTTTTGGACAAAACCAGTTATCTACCTTAATACTCTCCAAAATTTCAAGGTCGATGATTTAAATTTGCAAGGGATACCTGATCTACACTCACCATAAGCCAAACCCAATCACTCCAGCAATTTCCCTTTTCTCATTTTACCATCTTTTTCTATCCCCCTTCCACCATTGCCTCCATACCTGACTGAATCAAAAGTGCTTCAACCTCTCGGCAAAAAACTCCATCAGCGGCAGCACCTCCTCCCGATTCCTCGGCATCCCATCATCCCTCCTCCCTTTCCACCTCACAATCTTGACATTTTCAAACTCCTCCCTCAACCTCTCCTCCGCCTCCTCATCCATCACCTCCCCCCCCTCCCCGCAAAGCACCAACGTCGGCGTCTTGACCTTTTCCCTATCACTAACAGTCGGCACCATACTCCCCGGCAACGCCCCACCCACACTCACAATCCCCTTGAGCTCCCTCCTCCCCCCTCTATCCTCCCCCTCCCCCTCCCCCTCAATCACCTCCTCCACCCTTCCTTGCCCCCCCCGCCGTCTCAACTCACTCCCCACCCCCAACCCCAACCCCCCGCCCTGACCATACCCAAACACCATCACATCCCCCCACCCCCACCCCAGCTTCTTGATCAACACCCCCTCAATCAACTGGTTCAGCACCACCTCTTTCGCCTTTTCAAACCCAGGGTCCTGATCTAGTTCTCCTGTTTTTGGATCCAGGAGTAACTCGTCCCCCCAGAACCAGCACCCGTCTTCTGGGGCCGGCTCGGGGACTAGGCCCTGGGGTAGGGGGTTCACCCCCCTGAGGGTGATGGCGTACGTCCCGGGAAGGTTCAGCGATTGGGGGAAGTTGGAGAACGAGACTGGGTTGTCGCCTAGTCCGTGGAGGACGATCAGGAAGGTGGTGGTTGACTCCGGGGGGGTGGGCGGGTGGAGTTGGATGAGGGGGAAGGGGGAAAAGTCGGTGGGGGTGGGGAGGCGGGGGGGCATCTTGGTTGGATGATGGTGAGAAAAGTAAATGGTCAAGATGGATGGTGAAGGTGAATGAAGAAAGGGGGTTGGCAAGTTGGTAAGTAAGGAGTTGTCAGATATTGATAGGAACAGAATCAAAAGAGGTGAGGTCACTGAAGGCGGACGGGGCTTGGCAAGGCCGAAAGTCAGGTAGGTACAGTAGGCGGGCTCCGGGGACAAAAGTGGGGGGTTCGGTCGGTGTCGTACACTAGGTGCGATTCGGCGGAATCCAAATGGCGGGGAAAAGGTGAAGGGGAGAGGAAGAGCAGAGGAAGAGCAAAAGTGGGAAACAAGAACCAAAAGGCAAAAGACAAGGCTTTGATTTCGTCCAGGCTCGAACTGGAGACCTTCAGTGTGTTAGACTGACGTGATAACCAACTACACCACGAAACCTTTGATTGGTTGTTACTCAGCGTTGGAGTTGGGGACTCTGTGGGGAACAGAAGTGGAACTCCGCTTGGGAGAGAAGGGCTTCCCTGAATTATTACCTCAGAGCCAGGAGAGGCAGAAACCGCCATATCTTCATACATTCCAACCATAAACATGCTTCTTTTATTCCCAACCATGCTATGTATGCTACATCCCCCTCTACTCCCCCCCTACCCCCTCCCCATCCCCATCATCCAACTTCACCACCCTCGCCGCCTTCTTCTTCTTTTTCTTTGCTACCACCCCCTCCCCCCCTCCATCCCCCTCCTTATCAACCTTTTTCTTCTTCTTCTTCACCACCACCCCCTCCCCATTATCCTCCGTCTTCACAACCTTCTTCTTCTTCTTCTTCACCACCGCCACCCCCTCACTCGGCACCCCCTGAGCAACTTGAATCCTCTCATTCGCCCTCTGCATCTCCAACCTCAACCTCTGCACCTCCTTCATCGCCTGCGCCATCTCCGCCTCCTCCTTCTGCTGCCTCTCATGCGCAAACCCATCGTCCGGCCTCTGCTCGTCCGTCAGACTCAACCCGCCCAGCACACTCGAGTTGAACTGCAGCAGACTCTTCTGTTTCGGCTTCTTGGCCGCCTTGGAGAGGTTGAAGCTGTCAGAGTTATTCTCTGAATCATAGCCGGGACGAGCACCAGGGGTAGAAACACCGCTATTGCCACCACTCCCACCAAGAGTTTCATCCGCTTCGATGACGATCTTCTGGCGGGTTTGTCGTGGGTGGTGAGGCTGTTGCCGGGAGGGACCGGAAACAGAGAGCTTCTCCAAGTCAAGTGACATAATTGGGATGGCATCGATGTCGAGATCTGGTCCGTTTTCTTTTTGGAGAATGTTATGGATCGGTGTCGAGGTTCCCGTGCGGCTGGATGACATGTCCGGAATGTAAAAGGGATCGTCCTTATTACGCTCCCTCCTCTCGGCCTTTCTCCTCGCAACGATATCGGCATCGAGGTAGCTTTCCTCTCCGGCTTGTTGGTAAGAGCTGCTGACTTCTTCTGGCGCGTCAACCAGCCTCTCGATGGCCGGGCCGCTGGAGATGCTGGTTGGTGCTGGCCGCTGGTTGTAGTACACCTCAAACTCATCATCGCCTTGTGTAGGTAGCATCAGCGAGTCTGCTTGTGAAAGCAGGCCACCCAGGTTGGAGTGGATGGGTTCGTCCAGGTCTAGTCCTGATGGAATAGGAACGTTATACTGCGCTCCTGGTGCCACCGAGTTCAGCTCCCAGCCTGTGAATAAGGAAGGGATGGCCTGTGTAAGAAGCAAAGGTGCGTCTTGCTGAATCTCGTCTGTTGATGGCGCTTGTCCAGAGGCAGCTTCGGCCGTGAGTTTGAGAAGTTCAATGAACTCAACTGCTCGTTCTTGGACTTCCAGGTAAGGATGATGCGCAAACGGCTCAAGTAGGTGAATGACGCGTGCCATCAGTAATGATAATGATGATTTCCTTTCAGGGGTCCACAACGCCTGATCATCCCCAGCAACATGGGCAAAAAGCTTGGGAATCGACTGGAGGCATGTTGCCAATACCTCGGGGTAATCCACTCGTGGCACGAGGCTCAGCATGTTCCTCAACGTATCGTCGGGTGAGGACAGTTGGAAAGCGTACTCTCCCACCACAAATGCCAACGGCTTTAGAGCACCAGTGACGACTGGACGCGAAGAAACCGTGTCAGTGTTGAGGCGCGAGATGATCAGCTCTGCCGCCCGTACGGCTGCGGGCCTCACGGCCTTGACCTTGACGGCGACGTTTCTAAGCTCGTTCCCGATTTTCTCCGAGATATCAACCGACTTGGGAGACGAAGCACTGTCCGAGTCGAGATCTCGAGAGCTAGGAGGGGGAGCGATGCGGACCAGCTGGGTGAGGACGTCGATATACCAGTCAAAGTCAATCACGTTGGCGTAGTTGCTTTGAGAGCACATGCCCAGTATCCGACCGATCACATCGACGATGTAGTCGTCCGGTAGAGGGACTGTTCGATCTTGAGTTCTACTGGCACGGTCAGAGCCATCACCACTAGAATAGCCCGGTTCCTCCAGAGAGTCTGGTTGGTGTGTCGAAGCACTCGACGAGGCTTTGAGCTGTCTCATCAGGCGGCCGACAATGGACAGCAGGTTATCACTACTGACCATGCCTTGCACGAGGTCAAGTGCCTTGATCCTGATGGAGATATCCTCGCTGTCAATACATTCCAGGATCACATCCTCCTGCTCAGCAACAAGCATTGGATGTGTAGTGACAATCCGGTTAAAGGCTAGCAGAGCAACATATTTCACTAATTGAGCGAGGAGTGTCAGCCAAGTCCTTCCAACCAATGAACGAGCTACTCACAGTTAGGGTCACTGTTGATGGATACCATGCCTCTGAGTTTAGACACGCATAGGGAGGCAACCTCTTCCCTGGCAGAGAAGTCTTCGCCATCACCCAGAATGCCACCTTGAATAATACCGTTAATGCATTCGTACAGGAGAGACATCGCAGGTGTGGTTTTGATGAGATTAGTTAATGGTGGCAGCAGTTTCCGTACTAGGCGCGGCTCGAGGGGAGTCAAGGTCGCGAACTGCAGGCGGGTTAGACCAAGAATCAAGAAACAACAGGATACGTTGGCTTCTTACAAGTTTGATGAGCTTGATGGCCATCCAGTTGTTCCCGCCGTCCACCAACAACTCAAACAACCGCGGTGCTAATGGGAGGAAATCCTGTGGTCTTCTCCATCCTAGCTCAACCACTACGTTGACAATGGCAGCCGTCACACTCGGATCCTCGTCCTTGTCCATTAACCGCTCTTTGATCTTGGGCCATGCTGCACGAAGCGCCTCGGGGTAGACCAGTGCTAATCGGTAAAGAGTGACAACTGTCTTCTTTTTTATGGACGCATGGGAGTGGGTAAGTCGTGGTAAGAGATCTCCTAGCAGTGAGAGAGCTAATGATGGCGTTACGAGATGTGGGAGCGCGGCGATCGGAAGTGTTATTGTCGTCGGGTGCGAGGAAGCAAGATCCTTCTTCAGCAGGTTTGTCGCCATCATCAGGACATCGGTATCGGGACGGAAGCTCTGGACAGCCCCCAAATAGCCAACTCTTTTTTGGTGGTATTTTTGCGACGACATGACCTCCAGTACGTGGAAGGAAGCCCAAGACATGTCATGGCCGTTCATCTCGAGGTAGATTAGTTTGAGCAAGGCAGTGGCCTTGAGGTCTACGTCCGAGGTCAGCTTGAGCGTCCAAAGATTGACTGTGTGGAAGAAACCGACCCATATCTGGACTTCGTATTTCGGACCGGCATTCTTTCAGGCAGTTTTGAATGTACTCCTTCTCGTTCCCCTTGTGATTGCGCAGACCTCGAATGAGGTCGTACAGTGATTTCTCGAACCTGCACCACGTCAGCACTCCTATTTCTAGCTATATGGCAAGACCGGCGTACATGGCTGCGGTTTGCTAATGCCAAAGGTGTGTCTATCGAATATTCGTATGCGCTTGTATGGGGAGACTCGAGGTTGGATATCGCGAAGCTTAGCTCGACGATCGCGGTTCCTGGATCGGGGGTTGAATCGCGGGGATGCAGGGGGCACTGTGTTGTGCTGTCGCGGGGTTCAGCGACGGAGAGGGACCCTGTAGAATCTGGAGAGGAGGGATGATGTAGAGATGGCAGGATTCGTGGAGGGCATCTTGTGTCGGCCGTCGTCAGTTAGCTCGTTCTGCGCAGCGTTCGTGAGCTTGCGCAACTCAAGAGGCATCAACAAGCTCCAATCTGATGCTGTCTGTTGCACCTCCAGGTCGCCCAAGGTGGGTTGGCCGCACGTCACCGTACAGTGCGTTCCAGCAGGCATGGAACCCAGCCTGACACTGTATTCGGGGCGGAACAAGCTCGCACCGCGGTCAAAACTGACAGGGAAGGCCCGAGCTCCCGTACTAAGACCTGCCGGGCCCTGGCAACTGTAAAATGACGGTATTTTGATGGTTTGTTAAAACAGAGGTTTGTAAATTTCTAAGTCGTTAAGCACCGGTTTGTAATTTTCCGGCTGTTTAGCTGGGCCACACGATAAGTAGCTTTTTAACGTATACATAAGCTAACGTTTGTATTTTCTAACGTTTAAACTAGCTTTAACGTTAATATAGCTAAATATCCAGGGCTTTAGCAGGGTACTTAGATCTAGGCTACGGGACTGGATTTTCACTTATAGTTAGATTAAAATATAGGAATTAATTAATTATAATAGGTTTACTAACTATTCTATATAAAAATCTATTTTTAAATCTAGCTTACGTATATACTTCTATAGCTTTACTCAATATATATTATATTACCTATCCGCCTATACTACCTACCTACCTTTACCTACCTATTCCACCTACCTACGTACTAATTAAATATATAAGTTAACGGGCCTTACGATAGAAAAAATTATCGTTAGTGTAATTTAAGGCTTATACGTAGGCCTAAAAGACTTACCTAAGTACTTAATTAAGTACTTAACTAGGTGCTTAACTAGGTGCTTAACTAGATGTTTAACTAGGTATTTAACTAGGTATAGAATATGTATTTGAATTAGGTGCCTGTAGGTGACTAGGTGCCTGTAGGTAGGTAAGTGCCTGTGGGTAGGTGGGTGGGTGGGTGTGGGAGACGTACCTGTGTGGTGAATTGGGTTGTTGAAGATGGGAAGTTAGGATGGATTTTAGCTATATGTAGAAGATAGAACTTTATATATGCCTTTGTAGTATGCTTGCCAGTATTTTACTAGGCTAAATGGTTGGTTATATTAATATTATGCTCTTTTATATATGAAATCTACGTTAGTGAGTATTGGAGATATATATCTTATAATAAAAAGCTTTAAACGTTTAGTAATTTTCCAACGTTTAGGAATCCAAACGCCACCTTTACGTGTGGAAAATATATGACGCCCAGCCCCATTAGTATTACACCTTCAAGCCGTCAAATACAATTGAACGTAAAAACCACGGTTAATTTTCACCCAACCGTAAGTCAACGATTTAAAAAACCCCCCAGGTCTTAGTACGGTCTGCAACACATGAAGGCCTTGGCATTCATTAGAGGTCCCCACTCTCCACATCCCGTCCCGTCGTCAACTGGCAGCTGTTGCTTCTGTGTTCCTGAATTCCATCATCAATCCATCGACAACACTACAACACAGCACAGCACAGCACAACAACATCAACTCGATCCGAGACACATCCCCCCCCGAATATCTAATCTAATTGAATCAATGGCCCCGTCCCTCATCCGCTCGCCGGTCCAGCTGTCTCCGGCTGAGGCATTGGCTCTCTCCCAACAAGCTCCTGTCGTCCTTCAGAGCTCTCCGAGCACCGTGTCATCATCCGCCCTGGGTTCGCTGTTTTCCGCCGCCGAGAAGCCCGAGCTATGGATACAATACGAGAATCTGATTATCTCCTGTCTCCGAGCTGGTGACGACAGGGCTGCACAAGAATGCCACGATCGACTTGCTGCTCGTTTCGGAAACAATGACCGGGTGAAGGCGCTGGGAGGGCTCATCAAGGAGGCCCAGGCCCAAAATAATGGCGAATTGGACAAGATTTTGAAGGAGTACGACCAGATGCTCGAGGAAAACAACACCAATCTTGTTTGTGAACCACACTTTTCTTGCTGCTGTGCTATCCATCCAAACATTAGCCAGGAACTAATTCCGTCTCCCCAGCCTATCATGAAGAGACGTATTGCCCTCCTGCGATCCATGGGCCGCCTCTCGGATGCGGGCTCAGCCCTGGTGCAGCTCCTCGATTTCTCCCCGACCGATTCCGAAGCTTGGTCTGAGCTGTCGGATCTCTACTTCTCTCAGGGGTTGTACCCACAAGCGATCTACGCCATGGAAGAGGTCCTGATCCTGGTACCAAACGCATGGAATGTACGCAATGCCACGGTGAAACAGTCTAAGCCCTATGCTAATGGGTCTCTTCAGGTACATGCCCGACTAGGCGAACTGCAATACATGGCCGCCACGGCTTCGGGTGCCACCGGTGGACCCTATCAGAAGCAGATGGCCGAGGCCATCAAGCGTTTCTCGCGCAGCATTGAGTTGTGCGACGATTATCTCCGAGGTTATTATGGCTTGAAACTGGTTAGATATTTTGCCATTGGACCTGCCGAGACTGACGTGATTGCTGACCCCTTTTCAGGTCACAAAGAGACTGTTGAAAGACAATGCCAAGCCGGCAAAGCAGACTGACGACGAAGACTTCTCTCTCCCAGATTCCAACACCATTGAGCGGCTGAATGAACTGGCCACGGCAAAGTTGGCCGAGATTGTTCGACACAGCAGTGCCCAAGACCGCGGTTGGAGAGGGTACGATGCCGCCGAGGTTGCAGCAGCGCGGGAGCTCCTCTCCGAGGATGCGCCCTCGGGGATCGAGAGGTGATTTCTCACCCCGACAGAAGAAACAGCGGCACCGCGACAAGACCCAGTGACGCGTTTCGAAACTTGCAGACAACGTGAGTCACGATGGCTGCCGGCTAGATGAGGAACTGCTTCTGCATACAGCAACAGCAACAGCAGTAACACAGTTGTGTTCGACTCCAGCCCCCAGGATTATTGGTGCATTCTTTACAACTGCTTTTGCTATTAGCCGAGGTGGTGGGTCTTGGGCAGGAAGACGTATGAGCACCGGCACCCAACGTGGCTCCAGTCAAGGAAACGGGATGCATATGGGCTGTGTGTGTGTGTGCGCGGGTGGGGCACTTGCGGTGCGGCCCTTTGGAGCCCAACCGGAATGCGGCTCGATTACTCTGCAGACCCTTCTTCTTTCTCCCGACCACTCGCCGGCCACTTTGGGCACAAAAAAACCGGAGCCGCCGGCCTAGTCTCAGCACGAGGAGGATCACGCCGTCCAGAAGGGAAAGGCCGGTACCTGGCTGGAGCAACGTCAATGGTTGCTCTATGACCTAATGATGCAGCGTTGCAAGGGACCCGGACGCCTTCTCGGACATGTTGACGTGTCGGTGCGCCAGAGTTTGGGTTGCGGACTGAGTTGTCGATGCTGTGGGTTAGCAGAGAAAACAGAGTAGATGAGAAAAAAGGCAAATGGAGAAAAGGGTCGACATGGCCTATATCTAAGACCACATTGTCCACGCGGTGCCTCTTGCGCGCAAAGCTCTCCAGATACAACCCCTGCTTTTCCCTGTCACGAACCGACAACCGAAAATCGAGATCCGGCGCATGCCGTTTGATTGCCCGGCGAAGCTGTTGTTCAATGGTTCGCATTCCATGTGCGCGCATTCTTGTTTGGAACTCCACCCACGTACAGATAGGCAACCTATCCATCGAGAGCACCAGACCCTTCGAAGGACGTATGCATCTAGCGGGAGATGACAGGTGGTGGGGGCTGAAGGGGCCTTTCTTTGGCTTCTCATTCATGCCTCGCCCATCCATCTTCTAGGTAGTCATCAGGAGGGAGGACCGGAAGGAAGAGGGCTCACCGCCTGTCGAATGCGGCTTGGGCCGACGTTGCAAGCTGGCATCGGGCTCCGGGGTATGGTGACAGCCCACGTATGGCCAAAATAGGATCAAGTCGGGGTGTGTAAGTGGCAGTACCCTCCTGTTTAGTGCTACTGCAGCTCGAGTTGTCCCCTAGGATTCCTAATTCAGCCTACCCGGGCGTACATACCCTTTTTATTCGCATTGCGTTGCTTGCTGCTTGCTTCCTCCATATGGTGCTGTGTCGTGTCTGTCTCTAACCACTGACCACAAAGCAAAAGCCCGGACCAGCCACTCATAAACACACATACATACAGAACAGAGCATCTCAACGTGGACGAACTTTTCTTGTTTTTTTTTCTTCTTCCTCTGCTTCCGCTTGCTTGACTGATCGGCCCGTGCACCGACAAGACTGAAAACACATCAAAACATCAAAACATCCCATTTCCACACATTCTCATCGACTCCGATTCTGTCCCACAGAAGCCACCATCACGAGCTACAAAGATACCTGCCGCAGCTAGTCCAACGCCGCACACAGGCATCTCTCACACCATCCACGGTTACATAATCATAGCCTCACCGCAACACGGAATACTCTCCCTGTGCTGTCGACGACGTTGAACAAAGCTCGACGAGGACGCATTTGCGCCAATCTCACCGACTCTACGGGAACACTGAAACCGCCCAACCAATTTTATAGCCTTGTTTGCTTGCTTTGAGGTATGGGTCATTTTTTCTTGTTCTAGTGTATTCCCAACTGCATGCAGTCTGATCAAGGCATCTGGACTTTGTTGGATCATTGCTCTTTTTATCCATGATCGTTCCCTCCTGGGGCTGCAGCAGTCACGGTGGCCATTCCGTTGTTCTTCATGAACGGCCATGCAGACCAACCGGGTGTTGAGTCGATGCCCTACAGGAACAGGAACAACTGCACCGGGCAGCCTTGGCAAGTTAGATCGTCATGGGCAATACCACGCTCTTTATCACCGGGAGGCCAGGAATGGGGGAGGCAAACTTGCCCCGCCAACCCTCCGCATAGTTGAGCACCTGATGATGATCATGATGATGAGGGTAATGGTTGTGATGGTGGTGGTGGTGGTGGTGGTGGTGGTGGTAGTGGTTATCAAAGATGAAAGACAACAACACTATTAGCCTGGTCCCCCCGCTCGTTGACGGTTCACAGACATGGCCTGGCCGTTTCTACTGCCGTCGCGGGGATTCCACGTTCCATTTATCGTCACGTCGTCCCGAGCCGAGAGAACCCCTCACTGACGCTATGCTAGTATTGAGGCTTAGGTATACCTTACCTTACTTAGACAGTCTTGACCGGACCCTCCCGAAAGTGAAAGAGTGAGTGTGGTTCAGATCTGTTTCTCGTCCAGGCGCGGTCAGCGGTGGTCACGAGTGTTACCCACCGCAAAGTACCACAGGTCTGTCTGGCCCGACTAGGTGATTACACTGCTACAAAGCTACAAGATAGAGAAGCACATACACAGAGTACTAAAAGGTGGGTGCCGCGGTGGTGTCTGGTCTCCCCGCTGTCCGTCTGCCTGGCCCCCTCCCCCCCCCATCTTCCTATATCTTGGTGTCTCCCCCTCCTTTCCACAGATATTCCCGTCCTCTCTTTTCCAGAGTGCTGGGTCCATCATTACACAGGCTGTCCCGTCTCCCCTTTCCTCCCTCTCTCCTCCCTCTCTCCCCTCCTCACCTTGGTCGCGATGGCGAATGAACTGGGCTAGACGGCAGTCCACTTCTTTCGTCGTCGCACTGAGAGAGACAGGGCCTGGCTCACTCTACACAGCAGCCCCTCATTGTGGATCTGATCTAGGCGTTTTGTGCATACCGTTCCCTGCCGCTGACCGCTGACCACGGACCACCTCTTCCCCCCCCCCCCCCCCAGCAAGGACAACTCTCAACCCAAGTCCAGTCACAAACCAACCCGATCTCTCCCTTTTTTTGCGCCCAACCCACTTTATTTATTTTTCGCCCGTGCATTCGTCCCAAGTTCTTTTGCCTCTTTTTCACTCGAACTGAACCGAAAAGAACAGACGTGGACCAGATCATCCGAGCGATTGCGATTGATATCCGACAACTCAGCCTACCTACCCCTGACCCGATCAAGCATTTTCCCTCGAGGTTTCTCCAGCTTCATCCACAAACTCCCCAGACTCCCCAGACTCCTCCCCCGCTCCCGCTTCCTGCTCTCCACCCACCGGTCCATAGTGTGCTCAGCCCAGCCAGCGCTTCTAAGCCCACCACGAGAAACCACCTACATAAATATCTACTACGACAAGAGGCTGGCGCACAAGAATATTGCGCCAATTTCATTTCCCTACCAAACAATTCGTTGCTCCTCCCACTTTCTCGACACACACTGTCGCGGATCAAGGGTGACAGTAACAGACAGATAGGAGCCATTCCCAATGTCGTAAGTAGACACCCCCCCTGGACGGCTCTGGAATTCCTCAGCCCGTGCCACACCGAACTGTGCCGCAACTCACCTATAACACCCTGACTAACCCGTCGCGCCCTGTTTTCCCCCTCACCTTAGAATAAGAGGACGATCCGTAACAATAAACACACGCAGTCACAGCCACGCTGCACCATCCACATCTTCAGATTCATACTATACGGACGACGACTCGTACTCGCAACAAAGCCACGAGTACAGCGAATCGCTCGCTGACGACGACGACGAAGAAGAGGAAGAGGACGACGAAGACGAGTGGGGAGGTGAATACGACGACATTGACCCGTCGGATTCTGCGTCCACCGCTCACCACGAACCCTACAAGCGCCCCATTTCACGAAACCACAGCGGCACCGGCAGACCGCACAGCGGCTCCCGACGTCACCGGCTTCCACCGCCCCAGGGACGCCAGTCGGCAAACTACTACCAATCACCCCAAGCCCCTCCAATGAGCCTGGACCCCTCGGACGAATACGGCTCGACGTATGGTCGCCCAAGCTATGGTCACGGCCCACCACCGCCCAACAACGTCGGCGCATTCTACGGAAACCGAGGCAACCAACCCCCAGCAGGGTATGCTGCCAGTCACGTAGGCGGTTTCGGCGCCAATCCATACGGAGCCGGCCAAATGGTTCCCTACGGTGACTACTCCAACCCGTTCGCGCCCATGCGCGGCGCCAACGGGCCCCCTCAAAATGACTACTACAATGATCCCCGCGCACTCGGCCCGCACGGCGGCCACCAGCCCGGTCCGGGACCGCAGCATTACGGACACGGCATGATGGCTCCCTACAACCCCGCCGGAGCGGCAGCCTCCATGTTCTACGGTGCTCACCAGGGTTATGGCGGCATGCCTCCACACATGCAGATGCACATGTATCAAGCTCCCCCTCCACCGCCAACCGAAGTCAGTCCCAGGCCAACGACACCTGCACCAGCCCCCCCTCCCAAACCTGCCGAGCCAGACCCGGTTATGCTCAAGCTGCAGGCCGAACTGGAAGCCTTCAAGAAGGCCCAAAAAGACAAGGAAGAAGCAGAAAAGCAAAGAGCGCTGGAGGAAAAGATCCGC
Source organism: Cercophora samala (assembly GCA_030512305.1). NCBI lineage: Eukaryota > Fungi > Ascomycota > Sordariomycetes > Sordariales > Lasiosphaeriaceae > Cercophora > Cercophora samala. Next base: position 82,229 of record JAULSY010000027.1, on the reverse strand, counting down.
CAGGATGCCGCGGAGGCCTACCGTCGGCAAATGGAGGAGACCGAACGGCAAAGGAAGAAGGCAGAGGAGGAAGCCGCCGCGGCAAGGAAAAAGGCCGAGGAGGAGGCTGCCAGGCAAAAGATGGAGCACGAAAGGGCGCTTGCTCTCGCCAAGGCCGAAGCTGAAAAGGCGACGCTCGAAAGGTTAGAGAAGGAGCGGCGAGAGGCCGAGCAGAGGAGAAAGGAAGCCGAGGAAGAGCGCAAGCGGCTCGAGCGGGACGCACGTGACAAGTTTGAGGCCGAGATGAGAGCTGCAGAGGAGCGCAGGAGGCGCGAGGCGGAGGCTGCTGCTCTTGCTGAAGCCGAAGCCAAGGCCCGTGTTGAAAGAGCTATCCGTGAAGAGCAGGAGAAGATGGCTGCCAAGATCAAGGCCGAGGAAGAAGCCAAGGCGGCTGCTGCTGCGAAGGCAGCTGAGGAGGCCAAGAAGCTTAAGGAGCTGGAAGAGGAGGCCAAGAGGGTGCTGGAAAGGGCTATCAAGGAGCAAGAGGAGAAGCTCGCGGCTGCTGTCAAGGCTGAGCGCGAGAAGATCGAGGCTGCTCAGAAAGCCGAGGAGGAAGCGAAAGCAGCGGCTGCCAAAAAGGCTGCTGAGGAGGAGGCCTGGAAGAAGAAGCTGGAGCAGGAGGCTCAGATGAAGGCCGAGTTGGAGGCGAGAGAGAGGATTGAGAAGGAGAGGCAGGCTGCCGAGGCTGCTGCTGCTGCCGCCGCCGCGGCAAAGGCTGCGGAGGAAGCCCTCAAGAAGAGACTAATGGAAGAGGCCAAGGTGAAGGTGGAAGAGGCTGTCAAGAAGAAGGAGAAGCCGCCCATCAGATTTAAGGATGCTGTTGGGCGCAAGTTTAGTTTCCCCTTCCACCTATGCGCCACATGGCCGGTATGTTCTTCGTCCAAACTCATTATCAGGGTTAGAACTGTGCTGACAAAAACAGGGGATGGAAGAGTTGATCAAACAGGCCTTCCTTAACATGGAGGTCATTGGTCCCCATGTCCAGGAAGGGCACTACGACTTGATCGGCCCCGACGGCGAAATCATTCTGCCTTCGGTCTGGGAGCGTGTCATCCAACCCGACTGGGCCGTCACGATGCACATGTGGCCCATGGAGAAGCACCCCCTCCGCATGCAGCACCCCGGTATGCCTCCCCCGGGCATGGGCATGCCTGGTATGCCCCCCGGAATGCAGGGTCGACCCCAACCCCCAGGCGGGCACCACGGACACGGACACGGCCACCGGCCCTCGATGGGCATGCCCTTCCGACCACCATCGAGGCCAAACGGTGGACAAGGCGGACCGCCACCCCCTCCTCCGCCTCCGGGCGGCATGCAATGGCCTCCTGCCGGTGGCGGCGGCATGGGCGGCATGCCGATGCCCGGGGGTGGCGGACGGGTCAGGATTCCGATGCCCGGGCCGAACGGCGCCGTCGTTATGACCGCGGAGCCGCCGGTCAAGGTGAAGAAGTCCAAGGGCGCGCCGACGACGGTGCTGGGGTGGATGGCGGGCAAGCCGGCGAAGAGCAGCGGGAAAAAGTACGTGACAGAGACCCCCCAGATTGTGATATCCAAACCTGTTGTCCCCGAGAAGCACCGAGCACATTATGTGGAGTATGAGTTGAAGTCACGGAGTCGAAGTTTGTCCCTGTTTATTCCCCCCCCTTTACAAATTCACTAGGTGATTGATTCATTCTTGTTGGATTCAGTATAACTAACCTGCATTTCTTTTGTGTAGGAAGAAATAAGCGTTGAGCCCCCTGAATTTCGCGCCGGTAGTATACCTCCAACGACACGACAACTCACTCTCAACACCCGCTCGGCATACATAAAACAGTTTCGAACAAAATCTCTCTCGCTGCTTTTCGGTTACTCTACTCAGGTTGTTCTTCAGTTTTTTTTGGCTTTTTGATACCTTGTCGCCTATTTCGCTCGCAGGTTTGGTTTTTGGATTGTTGTTTCTGGCTTTCTGACTCTAACATTTTGGAATGGTGGAGGGGGTGAGAAAGTATACGAAGTACGACGGAAATGGAAATGGATATGATATTGGATATGACGGGAAACGAAACAAATATGGATGGATGGTCACGATAGGGAGGGGGGGGGATTTGATGGATACCTATGAAGGACGAACGATTGGTGGGTGGGTGGCATTTGGTTGGTTCTTTTTTTCCTTTTATTCTCTTCGTTTCGGCCCGGCGCAAAAAGCTCAAGCATCAAAACATTTATGGTCAAGGCATTTTGCACAAAGCGTGGCGCGACGGGCGATTGGGATATTCTCTTTTCTCTTTTTTTTTTCTGTTTCTTGTTGTTGGTCTGGTGGTGGTGGTGATGGTGGTTGGTGTGGTCCTAGATGCTGCTTTTTTGCGCCCTTCGTTATTCGCGATTTTCTAGGTTGGTTTTTGTGTGTGATGTTGTTGCTGTTTGTTGTTCATTATTTACTCCTTTTTTTCTTTACATATTATAAACAAAAATGACAAGTACAAAAAATGAAAAAAGGGTCAAAATTGCTGTCAAAATTTGAGCTTGTCTTGTGTGTGTGTGTGTGTGTGCAATGTGACGTGTCTATGTAGTGTTATACATGTCTAGTTATGCCCCCCCGTCTAGGTACCTCATCGCGTGCTTGCTGTCTATCATCCCATCGTACATAATTCTTACAATACCATCCTTCCCAACCCCCTAATCCTTCTCCCCTTGAATCTGTTCTATTACACTCCATATCATACAACCCTCCCTCCCTCCCTCCCTCCCTCCGCTTTTATTATATCCACCCTCATTCTCCCGATCAGTGTCTGTCCCCCAGCACACTGCTCCCGCCACTATCCTCCCACCGTCCCCGTCTGCGCACCCCCCGGCCGCCCACAAACCTCCCTCGCCCTCCCCTCAAAAGCAGCAATCATCCTCCCCACCATCTCGTCCGCCACACCCTGAACCGCGAGCCCCACGGCCGGGTTGGCAAACTGAAACGTGACCGTCAACCTCACCTCTGTCTCTGTCCCTGTCTCTGTCCCTTTTCCCACCTCCCGTACCGTCCACTTTGTGCACAAAGATTCAAACACCCCGCCTTCCAACCCTCCCCCCCCCTTCTTATCCCCTTTACCCCCTTTACCCCCCTCTGTCACGTCGTCGTGGTAACCGTGTTGCTGGAGGACATGAGGGGGTATGGTAGGGGTGGCGTTCCCGGAGACTGCCTCGACGGTGGTGCAAGGGATGCAGTACACCCGGGAGGTGTACGACTGCGTCAGGGGTCCCCAGCCGACGGTGAGGTCGGCGGTGAGGGGGAGGGAGGTGGTGGGGGTGTGGGAGGTGATGAGGGAGTGGGTGCAGTGGGGGAGGAAGTGGCGGTAGGAGTTGATGTCGGAGATGAGGTGGTAGATTTGGTGTGGGGGGTAAGGGAGGGTTTTGGTGGCGGTGAGGGTGGTGAGGGGGGATTTGGGGAGGGGGGGGAGGGAGGGGAGGAGGGAGGTGAGGAATTGGAGGGGGGGGGGGGAGGTGAATTGGCGGGATTGGGGGGGGAGGGGGGGTTGTGGGAGGGGGAGGGGGGGGAGGGGAAGGGGGGAGTGTAGTGGTCGTCGTGGCGGTGATGTCGGGTTGGAGAGACGGAGGGGGAGGGAGAGGGGTGGTCGGAGGTTGGGTCGGGGGGGCATTGTTTTGAGGGTCGTTGGGGTGTTTTGCGCGAGGGGAGGTAGACTGGGGGAGGGGGGTTGTAGGTTGGTTTGGGGGGTGTTGTTGTTGGGGTGTGTTGGAAAAGGGAGGGGTGGTGTTATTGTCTTGTCATCTTTATTGCGCGAGGCGATCGTGTTGAGGTAGCTGGTGGTGGTGGTGTCCAATGTTCAACATTCAAGATCAGATCGAGCGGACGGATCGCGAAATGGGTTTGGGGTACGGGTGCACTTTTTGGCGGGGTCCAGCCGCCGAGGGTATCCACCTGACAGACTGCTCCGCCGGCCAATCACAGACACGCAAGGACTTACACCCCAACTTCGACTTTTATCTTTGAGACCTCACAAGATACTTACTACGTCTATCACTACCTTGAACAGCTTACCACTCATATACTATGTTGTTTGGGAGAAGTCTGATGCCCATTTCCCGCTCCAACTGTTGGCCATGTCTGATACCTGCTGTTCTTGCTGGCTTCAACGTCGATGCCTGTTGCACCATAGATGAAAAATCCAAGTTTCTGCTTGGGATGGGGGTCTCTAAAGACAGTCAGTAGGCCTTGGATATATAGTATACTATAATAGAGGAAAACTTACAATATCTTTCCAGCTTGTCATCTTGTCGAGGTGTAAGTGCTTTGGCGCAAATGATTGGCCAAGCAGTCTGGTGTGGGTCCTGGCAACGCCAGTCATGGAAATCTTGGCGAAGGAATCCCTGCCATTTCAACCCCTCCAAGCTGTGCCCCTCTCTCATACATGTTGCATCTCACATCTTGCACCCTGCACAACAATCCTTATCAACCTCTAGCTACCACTTCACCATGGGAGGCCATCTAGTGACGGTTGCGACATGCAACTTGAACCAGTGGATCCTCGACTGGGAGGGCAACAAGGACCGCATCATTGAGAGCATCCGCATCGCGAAAGCCGCCGGTGCTCGGCTTCGTGTCGGTCCCGTGAGTTGTGCCGTTGATTGTGAGCAGGTGCAGCTGTCTGACTTGGAGTATAGGAGCTCGAAATCACCGGCTATTCTGCGTACGAACAACCCATTGCCATCTTCCACTCATGACTGATTCCCGTGTCTCTTTAGCTTGGACCACTTCCATGAGCTCGATGTCTTCAGTAATGAAACCCTTGTGATCCCCGAGTCTCTAGGAATTGGAGTTAACTCTTGTGTCTAGCTCACAGTCTGGAGATGCTCAGCATCATCCTCCAGGATAAGAGCACCCATGGCATCCTCCTGGACATCGGCATGCCCATTCTCCACAGAAACCTGAGATACAACTGCCGCGTCATTTGCCTCGACGGAAAGATTCTCTTGATCGTCAGTCTTGTCACACTTGCTAGATGGGCACTCGACTGATGTTTGCGGTGCAGAGACCCAAGATGTGGCTGGCCAACGATGGCAACTACAGAGAGATGAGGCACTTCACACCCTGGATGCGCCCCAGAGAGACTGAGCTGTTCCACCTCCCCAAGATGCTGGCTGAGCTGCAGGGTGAAACTCACGTCTTGTTCGGCGATGCCGTCATTTCTACCCCCGAGACTGCCTTTGGTGCCGAAACATGTGTAAGCTGTGTTGCTTCCAAGAAATCCGTGCTTCATGGAAACTGATATCCTGTAGGAAGAGCTTTTTACCCCCAAAGCTCCGCATATCGTGAGTCTCCCTTGCTTCTTACTTGAAAATTTGATGTTGACAGTCTCACAGGACATGGCTCTGGATGGTGTAGAGATCATCACCAACAGCAGCGGCAGTCACTGTACGCGGCATTAAAATTCACTTGTCTTTGGATATGAGAAGTTGACACAGACCCAGTTACCCTACGGAAACTTGACACTCGTCTTCAGCTGATTATGGAAGCTACCAGAAAGTCTGGTGGTGTGTATCTTGTATGACCCCTGGCTATGATGTGATGGCCTGTTGTAACTAACATATTTTGCAGTATGCCAACCAACAGGGCTGCGAGTAAGTGACTTCTGGAAATTCAAGGTCGCGATGCTGACAGGATGCAGTGGTGAGCGCCTGTATTTTGACGGGTGTGCCATGATTATAGTAAACGGCGATATTGGTAGGTCACCTACTTGTGCTTCTGAGCCCTGCTAACACCACATAGTTGCCCAAGGATCCCAGTTCAGTCTCAAAGACGTCGAGGTAGTCACTGCCACTGTGGACCTCGAGGAAGTCAGATCATATCGGGCATCCATCTCCCGCGGTCTGCAAGCCGCGACCTCCAATGCCAAGTATCAAAGGATCCAGACCCCGTTTGAGCTGGCTCCCGAAGATGACGACGCCGATATTGAAAAGCGGCCCACTCTCCCCATGCAGCCCAGAATTCACCCAGTCGAAGAAGAGATTGCTCTCGCTGGCGGTTGCTACCTGTGGGATTACCTTCGCAGATCCAGCACGGCAGGCTATCTGGTTCCCCTGAGCGGGGGTATCGACTCGTGCGCTACCGCTGTGATTGTGTATTCCATGTGCCGTATCGTCATGGATGCAGTCAAGGAGGGTAATAAACAGGTCATCGCGGATGTGCAACGACTTTGCCAATACAGCCAGGGCGAGCTGCCCAAGACACCACAAGAGCTGTGCAACCAAATCTTCACCACCATCTACATGGGCATGAAGAAGCAGAGCTCTCGTGACACTCGCCAGCGCGCAAAGGATCTTTCCGAGGCTATCGGGAGTTATCACATCAACCTCGACATAGACGATGTATATGAGGCTCAGAAGAAACTCGTTGTCGACACCGTCAACTTTGAGCCTAGGTTCAAGGTAGAGGGGGGTACCACGCAGGAGAATTTGACGCTGCAGTGTTTGCAAGCCAGAATCAGAATGGTAACAGCTTACGAGTTTGGGCAAATCCTCCCTACCGCGCGCGGAAGACCAGGAGGCGGCAGTCTGCTCGTTCTCGGAAGTGCAAACGTTGGAGAATCCCTGAGAGGATATCTGACCAAGTACGACTGCTCGAGTGCGGATATCAATCCCATTGGCTCTATCGACAAGGCAGACTTGAAGCGCTTCATCGCATGGGCCGAGAAGGAATTCGAACTTCCTTGTCTCCACGAATTCCTGACGGCCGTTCCGACCGCTGAGCTGGAGCCCATCACCGAGAACTATGTTCAGAGTGATGAAGCCGATATGGGCATGACATACGAGGAGCTCACCACGTTTGGACGCCTTCGCAAGCTCAACAAGCTGGGCCCATTCGCCATGTTCCAGCGTCTTGTGCACGACTGGAGCATTGACCGGAAGCATGTTGAGGGTGATACGGCGCCTTATTACACGCCTGCCCAAGTCGCGGAGAAGGTCAAGAAATTCTTCGCCTTTTATGCCATCAACCGACACAAGATGACAACCTTGACCCCGGCTCTCCACTGCAATGATTATTGTAAGTTGATGTGTATTGTGTTCCTGTCGAGCTTGATAATTAACTGTGCCATAGCACCGGACGACAACCGCTTTGATCTCCGGCCGTTCTTGTACCCTAGCTTTTGGAAGAGCTGGTCCTTCAAAAGGATTGATATGGAGCTGGCGAAGATTGAGAAGAGGCGGGCCAGTAAGACGAAATAGAGTACTGTGAATAGATAGAAATTGGGAATAGATCGTATTTCACGTCCATCACCATGTCCATGATGGTGTTCTGATAGGGATGATAACTGACTGATAAGATACTGCTAGATTAGGCTAGCGCCAAGAGTGGGCTTGCCGGAACGGCGCAGAGCGGTCCGGCCAATGAGCGGCCCCACACGCCGAGTTTCACAGACAAAATGGGTCTCGATTTTTCCTTTCTGCTCCCACTCTTCTTTTTCTTCTCAGCCTGCAAATTCTGCAGCCCCGCGCACAATGGTGCCAAACATTCACCACCACTCCGCCAGCGCCATCCAGTGACCGGCGCCAGTGGCTAGCTGCCCGCTGCTATCCTCTCTTTTTACCTACCACAGAGTATCCCACGCTCTCTACTCGCCATGACTGTCGACGAACCAGTCGTCGCCGTCGCCGGCACCACCGATGCGCAGGCACAGCTCGCCGCCGACCTCTCGACGCTTGAGATAGCGAACGGAACCAAGCAGACAGACGAGCAGCCTGCTCATCGCTCCCATGATCCCCAGTACAACCAGAAGCGAAGCGACCCCTTCCAGTTCGGCTCACGTCTTCTGGGCGAGGAGGACGACCCCTTCGAGTTCAATGCTTGGGATCATGTCGAGGTTGACGATGAATTCAAAGAGTTTGCTGAACAGCAATACGAGATGCAACGTCAGGCCCCCGTCTCGGAATTTGACAAATGTAAGTTGCAACATTATCTTTCTTTCTGTTTTTTTTTCATGGGGTCCAACCACCCCTGCGTTGTGTGATGATTTACATTTATAGCATAGTTCATCTGAATTCCTTTGATGACAACTGTAGCACATATAGTCTTTCGCTCCCATCTGACACGCATTCTTTACACTTTCTCTTTATTGCAGGCATTTGTTGCGAGCAATTTGCTGACTTGAGAAAAACAGTTCGATTCAATTCCGACCCTGCAAAGTGGTGGAACAAGTTCTACAAGAACAACACGTCCAACTTCTTCAAGGACCGGAAATGGCTCCAACAGGAGTTTCCTGTTCTTGATCGGTTGACGCAAGAGGACGCCGGAGCCGTCACCATCCTTGAGATAGGCGCTGGTGCCGGCAACACGGCCTTCCCCGTTCTCTCGAGGAACAAGAACCCCAAGCTCAAGCTCCATGCTTGTGACTTTTCCAAGACGGCAGTCGATGTGATGCGCAACCACGAGGCGTACAACACGGACCTGATGCAAGCCGACGTGTGGGATGTTGCTGGGGAGGAGCTTCCCCCCGGGCTGGGAGAGGGATCCGTGGACCTTGTCATGATGGTGTTCATCTTCTCTGCCCTGTCTCCCTTGCAATGGAAGAAGGCGGTAGAGAATGTCTACCGGGTGCTCAAGCCAGGTGGTGAGGTCTGCTTCCGCGACTATGGAAGAGGTGACCTTGCTCAGGTCCGCTTTAAAAAGGGACGGTACCTGGAAGAGAACTTTTACATTCGCGGCGATGGCACTCGTGTGTACTTCTTTGAGAAGGATGAGCTCGCCGACATTTGGTCGGGCAAGCTCAACAGCGAGGCCACTGATGGCGATGCCGACGCTGAGGGTGTGAAGCCCAAGTTTGAGATTGAGGAGCTAGGTGTAGACCGTAGAATGCTTGTTAACCGTGCCAGAAAGCTCAAGATGTACCGCTGCTGGATGCAGGGCCGGTTTAGAAAAGTATGAAAATATGAAGAGAATAATCTCCACTATGTCTTGATTCTGTGACTTGCCTTTCGTGATGTGTTGATGTGATCTCCAAAACCAAAGCTTGGGCCACCCGCCAGGAACAGCTTGAGTGGGGCCTGTTTTCACCGCCCGGGTTTTCTCTATGGGCAGAATTCTGAATGCGACAGCGACCGTGCTCTCTGGTCCCAATCCAGAACTGTATCACTGTGATCGCGACTTCGTGGAGCTCTCCACCGAGTTTGACGTCGTCTTCCCAACAACTGCCACACCACCAACACCAACACCGCCCGCACCGACGAACTTCCCGCTCATGCGACGTCAATTCTTTGTTCACTCGGCCAACTAGAGCCGTCTCTTGTCGACATCTTTTCGTCGCGATCAAGCGTCCCCACGAGCCACGAGCCGACGACAGCCTCATTCTGCCTCCTCCCCACGGTAAAGTCACACTCACTCGCATCCGCACCTCGAATTTACCTACACCTTGTACAATATTCCATCCGTGACGATCATCGATATACGCATTCTGTTTCCCATTTCGATCGACCGCTCACGCGAACCGTCGCGACCGACGCCAATGCCCTGCTTCCTTCACCATGGGGTCGCCAGCTAACAATCCCTTCGGGGTGCCCCCAGGCAATCCTTTTGGAGCACCAGCCCAGAACCCATTCGGTGCGCCGTCAAGTAATCCATTTGGGGGATCTTCGTTTGGAGCAGCAGCACAGTCCGTCCCCTCGTCATTCGGTAGCCAACCAGCCCAGAATCAATTCGGCGGCGGCGGCTTCGGGGCCACTTCTTCGTCATTTGGCAGCCAGCCAGCCACTGGATTTGGAGTTCCAACATCATTTGGATCGAGTGACGGAAACAACATGGCGCGACGGGGAAAAGGAAATCAGCGTGGTGGCGCCAAGATGTCGCCCTTCAACACGTCGAATGGTCCACAGGATAAGGGAGACAAGTCCATGGCTGCCAATGGCCAGTTTGGCGCACAGGGCGACAAGGACTCACGGCCTGCCAATCTGTTCAAAGGGCCAAAGGGCTCGCCACTCAAGCGTGAAGTCTCCAAGGTCGCTGCCCCGGCCTCTGTCCCTAGCAGTCAGCGCAAGAAGAACGAACGACCTAATGGATCGCAACCACCAACACAATACAATCGCGACAAGCAAGGCGTGACACAAGGACCCAGCGAGGCGACGAAACAGCTGAGCCCCTTTGCCTACGACTATGCCAACAAGCTCTATGATCATCTCAAAAAGGAGGGCATCAAGGCTCCCACATGGCCATCTCAAGTCGGCAATCCCGACAAGCGCGGTGCGGTCGAGACGTTGAAAGAGTCTTACAAAAAATATCGCACGCGCGCCTATGCGTCACTACGAAAAGCCGACCTCATTGACGACCCGGACAAGCGAAGGAAGTTGGAGGATGCTCTTCCCTTCAAGGGCATTTGCGAAGACATGTGTCCGGAATTCGAGCAGGTTTCTCGTATCGCCGAGTACGATGTCAAGACAGAGGAGAAGGATGAGCGTGGGTGGCCAGATACAGCCAAGATGGTCAAGAAGTTTGGACGTTCGGCAGCCGGTCAGGATGCGCCGTTGCCCATGGACGTTCGCTCTGTGGCCGCCCTGAGGAGGTCTACTGACTATCTGTTTAACGAACTGTTGCAGTCCGAGAACAACCTCGCCTCAATGCACAACTACCTCCGAGATCGCACCAGAGCAGTACGCAAGGACTTCACCTTCCATTCTAAGAAAACAAACGAAGAAATGAAGGAACTGGTGTACTGTTTTGAGACGATTACCAGGTTTCACGCCACCGCCCTCCATCTTCTCTGCCGAAAGGAACACAGCTACGAGTCTTTTGATTCGAGACAGGAGATTGAGCAGCTGGGTAGGACGCTTTTGTCGTTGATTGAGGCGTACGATAAGTGCCGGAAAAAGGGCGTGGTCTGCGAAAACGAGCCGGAATTCAGGGCCTACTATCTCCTTCTCAATGCGCACGACCCCTCGATAATGAAGAGGATACTCACATGGGGGAAGGAGTACTGGTTTCAGTCGGAGGAGGTGCAGACGGCCTTGTCGTTGATTCAGGTCATGGACGACATTCGGGAGACTAAGGGACCCCTGAAACCAAGACGGCCAGTGACTCTGTCCGACACTTCGTTTGCAAATTTCTTTGCGATTGTGGAGGACTCCAGGACGTCTTACACCATGGCCTGTATCGCCGAGGTTCACTTTACCTGGGTCCGCCAGAATATTCTCAAGAACTTTGTTAAAGGATACTCCCGCCACCGAGATGCGCCACGAACCATTACTGCTGCGAATCTGAACAAGCTGCTCAGGTTTGACACAGATGAGGAGGCTGTTGAGTTCATTGAGCTCCATGGGTTTGAGATGTCGACCTTTGTCCCCCCCGGAAAGCCGCCTGTCACTGAACCATATCTGCTTCTCAACAACAAGAAAAAGGTGGTTCCTTCACCACGAGTAACGCAGGCTTACTCGGGCAAGCTAGTGGAACGGAAGCGTACCACTCAGTCTCTGCCGTATGTCATCTACAATACGATTTACGAAGAGTCGGCAGGAGGGGATGTTGGTATGGAGGATGAGCTGTTTGTGGCCCAGAATAAGACTCTGGGATCATCTTCGGCTTTTGGTCAACCGGCCGCACAGCCTGCGGCAGTGACCTCGCCATTTGGCTTTGGTTCTTCGGCGAACGGAGTGCCAGCTCAACCACAGGTGCCGGCTTCGGTGTTTGGTACTTCGAACCCATCATCCGGTGGCATCCCGGGCTTTGGGCTCCCGGCACCCTCCGCCAGTCCTTTTGGTCAGCCACAACCCCTGGCTAATCCCTTTGGGCAGCCTGCTCCACCAATACCGACAGCACCGACTATGGCTCCCTTGCCAGCTTTTGGTTCAACTACTACACCTGCTCCGATACCTACTCCTGCTCAACCCCCATCACAACCAGAAGTAGGGAAGAGCCCGTTCTCATTTGGAAAGCCCCAAACCGCTATATTCGGTTCCGGGGCTCCTCCCCCCAGTCTAGCAGAGCCTTCGGCTCCTTCTTTCAGCTTCACGAAACCACCAGAACCTGTGGCGCCGGCTTCGAGCACATTCTCATTTTTGAAGAAAGATGCTTCACCGGCTCAACCACCGAGTATCCCTTCTAGTACGGAAAAAGCTCCGATATTTGGCAACAATGCCGCTCCTACCTCAACCACACAGCCAACCCCGGCGCCGACTTCCAGTTTCTCTTTCACCCAACCACCGCAGGCAAGCTCGCCCTTTACGTTCCCAGGGCTAGGGGCAAAGCCTGAACCTCCCAAGAATGTACAACCACCACCCGCTGCTCCGGTACAGCAGCCAGCTGTCCCTTCCATTTCGATTACCCAGCCTACACCTACTTCTGGTGTATTCCCTCCACAGCAGGCGGTACAGCCTACCCCTCCTGCCCCGTCACATTTTCAATTTCCAGCCCAGCCACCTCTCCCGTCAGTCCCAGCTCAGGTTGCGCCTCCCCCCAGCTTTACGGCAACCATCCCGCCGCCACAACCACAACCAGCCCCTCGGAAACGCGACTTGATGGCCGGCTTCACAAAATGGTACGTCACCGGTGATGGCGGGTTAATGGAGCAGTTCATGGAGAATACTGTCCAGAATCTCGTCTGGGATGTATTTCAACGTGTTCAGATGGAGGAGGCGGAGAGGGTGAGGAGAGAGGAGGACGAGGAGAGTTGGCGGGTGGCGAGGGAGCATATGTACTACCGGCTGGGGTGCAAGTATTTTAACCGGTGGAGGGAGGTGGCGAGAAGGCTTTCGATGAAGAGGAGGCTGCAGGAAGGGAAGAGGCAGATGAGGGAGTGGAGGGAGCAGGAGAGGGTGAGGGAGAAGGAGGAGAAGGAGGAGAGGGAGAGGGCGGAGAGGGAGAGGCAGAAGGAGAGGAAGAGGAAGGCGGAGGAGGATGTGAGGACGTTTGGGCGGTTGGTGAAACGGGAGGGGGAGAGGAGGAGGAGGAGGGAGGGACAAGAGGGGAGTGTAGTTTTTAGTAGCCATGCGGGAGAGGAGGAGGAGGAGGTGCTGAGGAGGAGTGGGATTTTTGGCGGGGTGGGGAACGAAGGGGAGCTGGTGAAGAGGGCCATGATGATGGGGGGGAGTGTTGGGTATGGGACGACGGGGTATGAGGGGTATGAGGAGTCCGAGTTGGAGTTGGAGCCTGCGCCGAAGGACATGATGATGATGACGATGGCTGGTAGCCCGGACAGCAATGGTACCCGGACGGAAGGGTGGAAGACGCGGTCGCTGAGGGAGAGGTTTGTGAATGATGGTGGTGGGAGGAGGAGTGTTTCGGCGCATAGCTCGGTGAACGGGCGGGCCTCGCTCAGGAGCACCAATTTCTCCTCTGGGCTGAACAACAAGAAGAGGAGGTCGGCGGAGCTGGACGGGTTACTTTGTGAACCTGACCCAAAGAGGCAGTCGTTTGCTATGAGCACGACCAGCGTCGGCAGCGGGACGTCGACCTCTCGCCCGATTCGATCGCGGCACTGGGAGATGAGGCTGAGGGGGTTTGTCCAGGGGCCGGATGGGCATTGGATTGCTGAGAGCCTGGCTAATTCCACTGCCAATAACCAACCGCCACCACCACCACCGCCACCACCATCACGACCGGCGCCGCTGACGGAACTGGAGATCCGGCTTGCTAGGATCAGGAGGGATCATTCTGTTGGTGCTACTAGGTCGAGGGCTGCTTCGCAGAGCGGGGTGGGGATGGGTATGTCACCGCCTCCGCCACGGCCGCCGCTTTGGGGGGATGGAGGAGCGGGTGGGGCGGGGAAAAGGAAGAGGGATGGGGAAGGGGGGAGTGATGCGGGGAGAAGAGGGAGGGGGTTCTCGCCGAGTAGTGAGAGGGAGGGGGAGAGGGAGAGGGGGAGGAGCAGGAGTGGGGTTGGGGCTACGACGAAGGATATGGTGGAGGATACGCAGAGGATGTTGAGGGAGTTGAGGGAGACGATGGAGTTGTTGGAGAGGGATAGGTTGGTTTTACCACCACCTGAGGGGGAAGGGGAGGGGTGGGTGGTTTGATTTGGTGGGGGGGGGGACATGAAATTGAGCAAGGGAATGGAATATTTTTTTAGGGCAGGCGTAAAGTTTGCTGGTGTTGAGGGTTTAAAATGGGGGAGGTATACAATAGTAAAGGAGAATTAAAATTATGAAATAACAAACAGTGAGATAGGGCATTAGGGGTTTGAAATATTTTGTGTTTTTGGCGTTGAGGTGGTTAAAAGCTGATGGTGTGGGCATTTTAGGGGTGTTAGCGGTGTCTATTGTTTTGGGTGTGGGTGTGTAGTGTTTTAATGTTCTTTCATTTTGGTGTGGTGTGGTGTTGAATGATAGGTCTTTTGGTTTTCAGTGTAGTATTTTGAACATCCTCACGGATTAACATCTAATGATGGTCATGTGTTTGTTGACAGCTAGGTAAATTTCACCAGTTTAAAAGGGATCTGGTTACTGTGTCAAATGGTACAGTACCTATGTGTGTCATGAATGTACATTCTTCTTTTATTGTTATGAATAACTCATCCCATCACCTCACCTCACCTCACCTCCACACTCCTTGTTGTTGTCTCCCCCGCCCAGAAACACCCCCCCGGGTGCGGCATCTGTAGATCGGGGAAACAACTCGGACTGGCCATGATCCTGATCAGCTCTTCGTTTTTGGTGTTTGTTCTTGGAGAGACACCGTCACTGTCTACGTCGTCTTCTTCAAGCTCGTGAAGATCATCTGCAAATTTAACCTTTTGACGACTCCTCGTGCTGGGCGGCCACCTCCACCCGCGCAATCTTTCCTCCTCCCAGTACCCCAGCCTCGGTTGTTCTTCTGCTCTGATTTTTGTGGGGGGTTCAACGGGGGAGACGAGCCAGGCTTCGAAGAACTCGTTGGGGTCTAGTTGGGAGTCATCGTCGAGTGAAGAGAGGGAGTGCGGGGAGAGGGGTGAGAAGGAGGAGGAGGGAGAAAAGGAGGAGGAGAAGGAGACTGGGAAGGAGGTTATCTCGGTTGGGGAGGAGGACAAGGTGGTGGCGTTTTTATCGCTGAAGGGGTTGGTGGTGGAGGAGGGGGAGGTTGACCAGAGTGGGGAGGGGGAAAGTGGTGAATTGTAATAGGTTTGTGGGGATATTGACATGTTCTTTGGCGGGATGGAACGGAAGGGGGGGATGGTGTAAGGGTCGGTGAGGAGGGTTAGTTTTGGTCGTTGTTGGAACTGGGTTTGATGCTGGGTGGAGGAGGGGTGTGGTTGTGATGGGTTGTTGTTGTTGGAGCTGTTTTGTGGTTGGGATGGGCCCGTTGTTGATGTTTTGTCGTCTGCGGTTTCTTCTTGCTTTTCCGGGGGTGTCTCCTCCTCCTCTTCCTCTTCATCGCTGTCCTCCCTCTTCTTCGTCACCAGCCTCCCCCACGGCTCCCCATCCGTATTAACCACCAAGAGCTCCTCCACTCCCCTCCCCAAAACCCCATACACACTCACATCCCCGCCTTTTACCCCCATAACCGCACTACTCCCAGCATAAACCGCCTCATCCTCCCACCCGCACCGATTGGCAAAAACGATGATAATCTCTTCTTCCTCACTATGCCCGCCCTCCCCTCTGATCAGTGGCTCCAACCGCCCAACCCAATACGCCAAAGTCTCCAAGTCAGGTTTATCCTCCCTCCCTGTCAGGAAACGCTCCCTCATCTCCAGCGTCAGCCACGCCATGCTTATCACAACCAAGTTCGCTTTGACTGTCGAGCAATGCCGGGCGAACTCGTAGAGATTCCAGGGATTGGTGAAATTATACGGGTTAATGTCCATGCAAATCCCCATTGCGGTGGTTCTTCCGGGAAAGACTTGGTTTTCTGAAGAGTCGGAGTAGAAGCCGGGGCCTTCTTTGGCCCAGGTGGCGTCGGTGTAGTAGAGGAAGGATTTGCGGTAGTTTGCGACTTGGTGGCCGGAGGGGTTGATGACTAGGAGGGAGTTGTAGTACTCTTTGTCGGCGTGGGATTGGAGTTCTGGATAGCCGACGGCTACTGTGCAGCGGAGGGACCGGGCTTTTTGCTTGGCCCAGGAGGAGGTTGGGCCGGTGGTGGGGGATTCGAGATAGGGGGTTATTTGGGATTGGGAGCGGAAGTTGTAGCCTTGATTTGTGTTAGTTGTTGTTGTGTAAGTGGTGGGAAGAAGGGGGATGAATACCGGAAAAGGACATTTCGGGGAGGACTAATAAGTCGAGTCCTTCTTGCAGTTCTGATGCTGAAGCAGCGAGGATTGCGTCGGCTTTGGATATGTTCTTTTCAACCTCGCCCACTTGAGGGGAGAACTGGAGACAAGCTATCCTCATTTTTGCCGGCTGTTTGTCCTTGTAATGTTGACGCAATTATATGGTGATTGATGATTAAGTGTTGGTGGGTAGGTGATATGTTGTGTGACGCTCAGCAGGTTAAGTGTAGATGTGTTGCAGGTCCGGCCTGATTGTTTCCTGGTATTGCCGCCGTTGAAGGTGATGATTAAAGAAAAAAGTATTATCGCCCTCCTCTAGTTGATATAAAACCTCAGCCAAATGCTTCCCTGTGGCGTAGATGCCCAAATTTTCTCTTGCTCGCCTTCAGTCCAGCAGAGATAGGGCTAACGTCCTGTAGGTATATGCAGTGTGTGTGTGTGTGGCTGTGATATTTTTAGGCACCCTTCATTCGGTGGCTGTTTGCTGTCCAGGTGTGGTGTGACAGCCAACTTCTTTCAGATTCATCAAACACCACTTGATCTTCCCACGTTTGCTCGGCTGTTGGGGCTTCCTTTTCCATGCGTACAAGTGGCACAGGTTCGGGGACTCCCTATCTTTCCCTTGCCATTGAATCAGCCTTCGCTAACGGAATCTCGGAGGTCCATCGGACCTCTTCAGAGGCCCAGACAGGTAGAGAGGTAGACTTTTGAGATGAGAAGCCAGATCTTGAAACAAGCGTGATCCTTTGTTTCAAGAGCAGTGAAACTCACTAAACTCACCAGAACTTGATGAGACAGGAAGCTCTCTCCGATTACCTAATGGGGGAACTACCACCGGTGTTTTTGGAGAGAGATGAAGCGGGTGTTACTTACGGATATCTGAAGAAGAGTGTAAATTTAGAGTCAATTTATATCGATGGGAAAAGGCGAACCCAACGGCATTGTCTTCGATGCAAGTGAGACACAGTGAGGTGCCTGGAGGAGGGGGAGGGAGATGGCGACGCTGATTGGCCAGCCCTATCGGCGCCGGATCGGGTCTAGACTTGGGAGGTGGGGCTGGTCCGTGCTTGTCTGTCTTCAACACCACGACCATCATCGTCAGTCTCAAAGTGCAAGATTCATGACAATTCAAAGGGGATAGGTGAAATATAAACTGCTAGCAAAAGGCCTATTAATTCCTTGGCTAATGGATATCTTATTCAAAAGATACTTGCTGATTTGAACCTGACTGGTGATGTTGAACTCTGTGCAAACATGAGGCCTAATAACACCATGTCTTTGATGTTACTTGGTCTTGTATTTCATCTTGAACTAACTTCAAGGTTATCACAAATAAAAGGGGTAATCTCAGTCAAGATTCTTGTTCTCGAATTGGCCAGGAGTCGGTGCTAGCATGACTCACGTGTCGTGGGTAAGCAGCCGTTTAAGCCACCACAAAGCTAGTAAGTCAAGTCCCAGACTTTATAATTGCCTACTTTTTTTCTCTCCAGGCTGGCCCACAATGTGTTGAGAAGTCATACGGTGAGCTTCACTTCTTTTTTTAAAAAAAGGGAAGGTTCTTGATGGAAAGAATCGAAGAAGCAAGCAGCAAGAAAGCATGTCCCAAACATTGGTCTACATGGGGGTGGTGATTGGGTTGATGATCAGTAAGTTCCATTTGTTTGTGACCACCATCATGGGTTCCAAGACTAACCTCCCCCTCTATAGCAACCCTCTCAGCCCTCACCTCCCTCACCTCGCCAACCTGGATAGTCTACCACCTCTCCACCCCCACCCTCACAGTCTACGACCACATCGGTCTCTTCTCCCGCTGCTCCCCTTCGGGATGTATCCCCTTTCCCTCCATCAAATTCTGTTCCTCCCTCATTCCCCGTGACAGCCCCCAACCAGCCCTTGCCCCCCACCACCACCCCTCCCCCTTCTGCACCAAATGGCGCTCGGCCGGCTTTCTCGTCAACATCTCCGTCGTCGCCAACCTCGTCGCCTTCGTCACGGCGGCCTTTATCCTTCTCAGTAACGCCAGCAATAGTGGCAATAACAGTAGCAATCATGCTCACAAGAGACACGGCTCCAGGATATTGGCCGTGTTGATGATACTAGCAGGAGCGATGGAGCTCGGGGCGGTGGGGATTATCTCCGAGGTTATCGACTATGAGCGAATGTTTCTGGTCCCGGGGTATGAACTGGGCAGGTCGTGGTGGGTGGGATTGGGGGGCGGGGTGTTGAGTTTGCTGATGGGGTTGGGGGTTGGGATGGTGCGGCTGATGGAGACGTCGGTGGTGAGCCAGCAGTAGATGGCTGGTGAGAAAATATACTGTCAGGTGGTCGGTTACATGGAGAAGCGGGCATGCGTCAGTGATCGTGATGGGTGCAAGTCGGGAAGCAGCAGGAGCAAGGACAACAGTGGTTTATATATTAGGTCGACCGTGGTCCTTCCATCAAGCGCCTACGCACTCATCTGGTAACTGGAATGGTCAGATGGCTCAGCGGGTAAGACGTAGCGCACCCGGATCAGGCAACGAACAATGCCCCTTGGAAACAAGGCTCCGTGGACACCTGAGTTCGATTCCTCAGCGAGCCCTTCTTTCGAGGGCCTTTGAGGAATTTCGACCGATACGAAGCAAATCCCACCGGGGGTTTCGTAGCCGGCCACCTCCCTCTACCGAGAGGGGGTTGGCCGGTGAGCTTTTGCTTTTTTTTTTATCCCCCCTTCCCGATTTATTCTGGGAGCTGTGATGCGGTTGGAGTAGTGAAAAGTCGCAAAACAGTGGCAACGTTTTGGTATTAATAACAAGTCGACGTGTACCACGATAAAAACTACAATTAAATCATTCTGAAAATACCGAAACGCCTATTTGACACAAGTTTGTTATCCTCTTTACTTACAAATCACCTGCCTCCCTCACCCACCCAACATGTGCCTCCCAGCCCTCCCAAACCTCTGTCCTAAAATTCTCCTCCATCACCTCCCAATCCACAACCCCCTGCTCCCTCTTTTCCATCACCGGCTCTTTCCACTCCTCATCAAACACCCACTCGTCCTCTCCATATCCCACCACAGTATTCCTATACCACTCCTCATTCTCCTTCCCCACAACCTTCACCTCCCTCAAATCAATCCTTTCCCCTTGCTCCCCCTCCCGAACCAAAACCACCACCCTCTCCCCGCCCTTGATCTCCATCCCCATCACAGCACCCTTCGTGTCCCCATCAGCCTTAACCTCCCAAACCACCCCCTTCTCATTTTCACTCTTGCTCACAACCCTCCAAACTTTCACTTCCACCCTCCCCCCATTTCCCAAAGTAACACCCCCTCTCACCCACCCCAGCCACTTCGTCAACGTCCCCTTAACCTCCCACTCCCCACCGCCAGGAGTCTTGATTTCAATCCCCAAAACCCACTCCGTCAACACCCACGTCGGCCCACTCGCCCAGCCATGCGCAAGAGAGTTTCTCGCCCGGGAGGGATAAGCAGGATACTGAATATCCCCATCAATCCTGAACCCCTCAGCAAGTGTACTCCCATTGTTGAACCCATCCCCATTCACCAAGTGCCCCCATTCCAGCAACATGAGTTCCACCGCTGTGTCGATCTCCCCAGAGTAGACATGCCCCAGCAACTCAAACCCGCTGGCAAAAGGGCTTATGGTATTCGGAAACTCCGGGCACGGCGCCCCATGTTTCACCCATCTCTTCCTCAACCCCTCCGAGATCTGCCATCTAGTCGGCGGCCCGTTAGGTAAAGGGGATGGCGCTCGAAATCGTGACTTGGGCGATTTGAACGGGTGCCCAGAAGGCGTAAGATCCGCCCCCGAGATAAGCAGCCAGCTGTTCCCATCCTGGGGAAGGATAGGGTGATATCTCTGCCCTTCCTCAGGGTAACAACTCCTCTGCCCGATGTTATCCGAAAAAAGCCCCAGTTCAGGACAATATAACCTGCTAAATCCAGTCTCCAACCTCTTCTGCGTAACCCCCCAAAGAGGCGGAACATCATAACCCAGCCAACCAGCCAAAGTGCCCGAACGGGAGAGAACAGTATAAAGCAGCGCCGAAGCCTCCAGGTTATGCCCCGTCATCCCGGGCCTCAACCAGTCCGCCGTGCTCGTGACGTGCACCAGCCCCATGTCGTCCACAATCGAGATGGAATGGTGCAAGGCAAAGAGATACTGGCCCCAGATCTCCCTTAAATACCCCAAGTCCCCCGACCAAAGGACATACCCATACACCCCGAGCAAACTGTGCAAGTGATACGTGTCGCTAAACTCCCTATTGTCCGTAACCCCCATCGGCGGGCCCGCATAAGGCAGTCGTCCATCAAAATACTGGTTTTTAAAAATAACCCCCAACGCGTTCTTGATACTGACATAATCCCCCGTCGACACCGCAATAGAAGGGATAGCAATAAACATATCCCCCGGCCACACCATCCTGTCCCTCTTCGCCCCATCCGTCGTAACCGACTCCCCGTCTGAAATAGTAAAATTGCTGTACCAAGACCCAGTGGGGGACTTGTTATGGTCCACAATCCGGTTATAGTCAATCAACGCCCCCCCCTCCCTTGGGTCAATAGTCCCGAGCTGCAGTGTATACGCCCCCGCGTACCAGATCCTGTTGAGGAGATCGCTCGAAGAGGAAAAATACCCCGTGTACGCCTCCTTCCCATTATTCCCCTGAGATGGAAACGAGGTGCAATTCACCCAGACATCCGATATCGTGATCTGCTTCTTCTTCTTCTCCTTCTTCCCCCCCAACCCCAAAACCTTCTGCCCCCTTGTCCACACCTCTTGAAACCAACCTCTTCCCCCGTCATCATCATCGTCATCCCCCTCAGGAACATAAACAGTAAAATACCCAAACGCCCCCCTAACAAACTCCCCCCCCACACAAACAACCTCCCCCTTCCCCGCTGGTACCCCCATCAAAAGCGGCAAATCCCTCATCCGCCTATCAGTAGTCGCATCCGGCACCGGCCCGGCAAAAACCACACTCTCCGAGTACCCCAGACTGACCTCCTCCAACCCCCCCCCGACAGCCTCCACAACAAGACACACCCTCCCCGAGATATTCTCCCCAAACCCCCAAGTAACCCACCCCCCTTCCCCAATCCTCACCACCACCGTCTCCCTCCCCCCTTTTATCTCCACCTCCACATCCCCCTCCGTCTTCCATATCTCCCTAGGCACAATCCTCCTCTTGTCCTCGGGCGCGCGTATGTACCTCTCCCAATCCCCCTTCCACCCTTTACAAGTCCCCGTCCCACACAGACATAACCAAAAAGCCAGCACAAATAATGCGTGCCTCATCATTGTTGAGTCTAACCATTAAGCATATTGTTGTTGTCAGCAAAAGATGATCAGCATAACACCCCCGCACTCAGCCGCAGCACACACACACACACACACACACACAACGCAAACGGAAATACCCCGCCAATCCTTCCCATCCCTGAGACACTCAAGACATATCACATCATTGGACACACACAAAACATGATACAGTACAAATCTAGCGTATTCATTACAACAGAGAACTAGAACTACGAGTGTCGCAACTAGCCATCCCCATCGCAATCCTCGCTCCGTCAAATGAGAACAAGGAAAAAAAGGGAAAAAAGATGCACCCCAATTTTCCCCCAGGCCCAAATAGCTTTCTACCGGATCATCATCACCACTTGATGTGATAATCCTTGCTACCTAGCCAAAAGAGAAAAAAGACACATCCCCCCCTTTTCCCTGCCCATACTCATCGACAAAAAACAAAGAGATTCCCCAATCGTTGCGGTCCATGCACTAGCAATGGCCGTCCAAAGGGCTGGGTATATCCGTTGTAAAAGGCCTCCCAGACCGTGTTTCCCCACCTCAGGCCTGGTCCTCCTTCTCCTCGTCCGACTCCTCCTCCTCTGCGCGCCTGGGCTCGCGCTCCTTTGTGTGTCCTCCGCAGGGTAGGAGCTATCAAGCTACCTTTCAGACCCTTTTTTCCGCTCTCTCCTCGGCTGGCAACCACGCCCCTAGCATACATCACACCTCTCTCTCTCCGCTCTTAGGCATGCTCTTCCCCTTCTCGCCGGTTGCCGCTGAAAACAAAATTAAGATAACGCCCGGGTGAGGTGTTGTGTGTATTTGGGTGGGGGGGGGGGGGGGGGATGGGTTGTGTGCTATGGGTGTTATGGCTGTGAGAGTAAAGTGGCTTACAGCCCGCGGGATACGGTAAGCCAGTCTACTTGTCGCGGCGTCATCAATCCCACCGGGCATCTTCGTCATCACTGCAAAAGTTGCTCGGTTGATATAGCGTGCTAGGCCGACCCAGGTCACTCTACATATCCATAGACTCGGTGCCGTTGGCGCCAAAGTTGAAGCCGCCTTGGCCACCCTGCTGGCCACCGTTCGCGCCGAAACCAAACTGCTGGGGCTGGCCCATCGACTCATCGGCGTTCTCCTCCTCGTCAGAGAAGTACTTTTCGATGATGTTGTAGGCCTTCATGTAAATCTCCTCGTTGGCGTTGGTCTGGCAGTCGTGAATCTTTTCCATGCCGCCACACTCCTCGATAAACAGGGCATATCTGTTGATCGACTCGGGACCGTCGCCAGCCGCCTGCTTGTCCAGGTCGCCGACCTTGAGGATGTTCTCCAAACCATCCAGAGCAACCTGGATGATCTTGTTATCTGGGCAAGCGAGGAGATCGCAGAGGGGCTTGATGCAGCCCTGGGCAACCAGGTAGCGGATCTGGTCGGGCTTCTGCAGACCACCCGAGGTGGCGTTGCTGATCGCCCAGCAGGCCTCCTTGCGTGTCTTGAGATCGCCGTTAGAGAGCAGATGAATCAAAGGAGGGATGATGTTGGCATCGATAACCGACTGGATCTGAGCCGAGTTGCCAGCCGTAATGTTGGAGATTGTCCAGCAGGCCTCCTTGCGGATGCCATCCTTGTTGGAGCTCAACAGAGACAACAGGCAGGGCAGGGCGCCGCAGTTGATGATCACTTGGGTCTGAACATCATCGCCAGTCACGATGTTGCCGACAGAGCGGAGGGCCGGGGTCTGGACCGAGGTCGAGGCGTGCATAAGGAGCTCCACGAGACGACGGGGGATACCGGCCTCGATAACAGCTTGGATCTTATCATTAGCACCATCCGAGAGATAGGAAATGGCCCAGCATGCGTCGATCAAGACCTCATCGTCCAGAGAGTACACCAGCTTGGCGAGGACTGGAAGGGCGGGGGCAATCTAAGGAACATACAATCAGCATCTCCTCACACACGTAAATAAAGATCCGGGAAAAAAAACATACAGTAGCCCAGTCGGGCTGAGGAGCCTTGCCACGGCAAAAGTTGCTCAGGGTCCAGGTGGCATTTCTGAGCATGGAGAGCTTGCGGCTGTCACCGAGAAGAGCAAGGAGTGGGCGAAGGGCTCCTTGGCTCAGGACGAAATCGCGGCAGTTAGGGCTATCGCCAGCAATGTTGCCCAAAGCCCACACGGCTTGCTCACGGACATCGGGTTCGGGGCTCCCAAGGAGCTCGACAAAGATAGGAACGGCACCGGCCTCGATAACAACCTGGGTCTGCGCAGCAGAGCCCGAGGCAATGTTGGTAAGGGCCCAGGCGGCCTCGAACTGGACAAGAGTATGGGGAGAGCGGAGGAACTCGACGAAGCGGCTCACAACGCCAGTCTTGATGACCTCTTCGATTGGGGGGTTGCGCTCCTTGCTGAGCAGCTTGCGGAACTTGGTGGTGGCCTGGATCTGGGCGTCAATCTGGTCCGAGAAGACGCCAGCGACCATCTGAGGGAGGTCCTCGTTGAGCTGTGCGCATTTCCGTTAGCATTTGTTCGCAACGAGGATCCTATCCAGAAGCAGGGGGGTGGTCGTCGCGTGGTGGTGTGCCGAATGCGGCCCCAGTCGGCCAGCAGCGACCACCACACGCAGCGGGGTACAAGTGGGGTGGAAATGAGAGGATGATGCTGGAGCGCAAAATCGACACAACGGTAGGGCAGAGGGGCAGGATGCAGCGGGAAGCAACAGCGCCTTGCAGAGAACAAGGTCAAAAAAAAACATACCTGAGACTCGCTGGGAGGGTTCTCATCGTCACTGTCGGGGGCAGCACCGAGAGACGCGCCAGGACGGTCCGCACCCGTCCCAATACCACGGCGCTTGGCCAAGTTCTCCTCACGCTTCGCCTTGCGGATCTCGACCTGCTGCTCCTCGCGGCGGCGACGGAGCTCCTCGGGCTTGAATGTGTTCTTCGCCTTGAACTGGGTTCTGCGATGCTCGGGAATGTAACGTTCGGCCATGATGTCGGTTTTGCCCGGTGGGTGGTGGCTGGTGGGCTGCGGTGTTGGTAGTAAGCGTAGTGGTGGTGGCTGTCGAAAGACGATGGACGATGGAACCAGACCAGGCGTCGAGGAGGGGGGGGGGGGGTAGTTAGACGGGCAGTGAACTTTTTATAGAGCTAGACTTCGGCAGGCCAAGGAGATAATGGCGGGATGCAGGATGGGGAAAAAGTTTTCGTTTGGGTGATGAAAGAAGTTGGAGTGAAGAGACTTTGAAAATAGGGTCTTCTTCTGGGCTTTCTCTGGCCTGGCGACCGCCCGCCCCGCAGCGCATGGATCAGTTTTGGGCTAGTTGTGCCCCACCCTCCCACCACACTTCGAGTCAGCGACTCAGCGCTGCCTTGTGGCTGCCTGAGGCAACACAAGGACGGGAAATTACCCCTCCATGGGCCAAAGGGCAAAATGCCCAGACAAAGGAGTGCACGGGCCAGGGCAGGCACATGCTCCCGCGATGGGTTGGTGACAAGTGGGAACAACTCTGATTTAAAACAGACGCGCTTATCCGTACCCCAACGACTTTCAAGACGCGTTGAGTGTGTTTCATTGATGGTAACATCTTTGCTCGGCACCGTCAACCATGTCTTCCCAGACAGAGGTAGCCCTTCCCAAAGGGTTCATCCAGCTCCGGGATGTACTAGACCTACAGTTCAACGCCGGACAGATTGTCAATGTCATGGGCTCCATCATTGACATCCAGGCCGCCTACAAAACCAGCAACGGTATGTTTGCTCCTTGAACTTTCTGTTTGTGTTCGGGTTGACCAACGCCGCCAGATTACAAGACAACATGGACTCTTACGGACCCGTCCATTGAGGATGAACCTCATGGCGTCAAGCTCAACATCTTCCGACCTCGCGAGGCCGACATTCCCGAAATTGGCTATCAAGATGTTGTCGTCGTCCACAAGGTCAAAGTCCAGAGATATGGCGGCAATATGTCCTTCATCACCAACCACCAAACCACCATCCGGGTCTACGAATCTTCCAAGATCCCCCAGCCCCCCAAATCCGCCGCTGTGGCCTTGAGGCCATGTATCAAAAAGGACGAACGCCCGGAACTGACCAAGGAAATCCACCACTTGGTGGCAGTCTTTTACCAGAAACTGGACAAGACCAATGCCCCTTCAGAGGATGCCTTTTTACAGGCAGCCCAGCAATCTGCCAATATAAAGGACAAGTTTAGTCTGCTCCAAGATGTGCAGGCAGACAAATTCTACGACCTGATAGTCCGAATTGTGCGACAACCACATTTCGACTTTGAAAAGGCAACCCTCTATGTGTCAGACTACACCGAGAACCCGGCTTTTCACGACCACCTTCCCGACAAACTCGATGGCGGTCAAGATGGTGACGCATATGGTTATACCTCGCAGGAGCCCGCGCCGGCAGCAGATAAATGGATCGCTCCAGAGGGGAAAAGGTCTCTCCAGCTCACCTGCTGGGAGCCTCATATCAGGGTCCTACAGGGACATGTCAAGCTAGGCTCCTGGATCAAACTCAAAAATGTGCAGATAAGATACGGTCATGACTTCAAGCATTTGGAGGGCTTTGTGCGAGAAGACCAGAAATATCGAGACAGGATCAACATCCACCCTCTCAACCCGGAAGATCGCGAGAATATGGACAATCGCCTCAAAGTAGCCTTGCGCCGTCAGCAGGCTTCGGACAAGGAGAAGAAAAAGCTGATCAAGGACATCAAGTCCGCTCATATTGCAGGTCAAAAGCGGAAGGCTTTAGAGGTTCATGCCGTCGTAGAGCAGCCCCCTCTCAATTCGAGGGGGCGGCGGAACGAGAATAGAGCATTGAAACAAAAGAAGAAGGAGGAACAGGCTCACCAAAACGTGATTGCTGCCTCGCCTATGGCCCCGAGCACGAAGAGTGATCCGCCGAAACCGGAGCCAACTCAAGATCTCACTCGTGTCGGCAACCAGCAGGTAATCTGCGAGCAAGTCAATGTCAGCATAACACCCATCCGGACCATGCTCGAGCCAAGTTTTATGCACGTCAAAATGGACACGGACACGGTCAAAGTCCCAGTCCCATTTGTGAACAAGAAATACTTGTCGTTTGTTCGCGTTGTTGACTTCTCGCCTGCTCGCATGGAAGACTTCGCCGTCAGTCGCAAGATCACCCAGTACCAAGACCTCTCGGACAGTGAAAACAGTGGTGAATCGTCCCTTGACGAGGACGAGTCTTCCGGTGGCGATGACGACCCCACCGTGAAGCATGTTTGGGAGTGGCGATTCTCACTGTTGCTTGAAGATGCATCGCCGGCTGGTGGATCATCGCCCTCCCAGGTGTGGGTGGTGGTCAACAACGGCTCAGGACAGTGTCTTACCAACCTGGATGCGGATGACCTCCGGAAGAACAGGAAGCTCCTGTCCCAGTTCCAGGACAGAATGTGCATCTTGTGGGGCAATTTGGAGGACGTCAAGGCCTCTAAGGAGGCTGCTAAGAGCTCTAAGCAACCGCTCAAAAAGGAGGTCAACTCGAGGCCAGTATCTAGGGGTAGCAATGGTAATCGCATCCCGATGCCCGACCTGGATAGCGATGAGGAGGAGGAGGAGGCCAATGTTCCTACACGACCGGGTAAATCGGGGTTAAACGAGACAGGTCTGTTCAACAAGCCCTTTACGTGCTGCATCAAACAGTATGGGGTCAAAACCGGGAAGAAAGATGAGTGGGTACGAGTATTTGCCATGGACGGTGTGCGGATCAAGGATGTCTGATGAGGTTCACCACAAGGAGTTGCGGCAAGGGACAACATCTGCAAGGAGTATACATGGTTGTTTTCTTTGTCTTGGGGTTAACGATTTCATTCTCAGTCGAATTATCCTTTCAGGGGGCGAGGTTTAGTTTGCTCTTTTACTTTTTTTGCTCTTATTATCATGGCATAGCAAGGTGTTTGGGACGGGCGGGCAGGAAAGGTTTTAACCGACATAAAGGAAAAGGAGGATCATCGAATAGGATACGGCGGGATGTCAGTTTTTGCTTGTTGAGATTGCTGCGAATATGCAACGGCCAACTATTTCTAGTGTACTCTCAGATAGGTACCAAAGGTCACAATCTCGCATGCGTCCGGAAAGAGTAACCCGCGGTATATACCCCCATCCTCACACCCACGCTCCCAACAGCTCCAGTACCTTTACCACCTTGCCCACACACCTCGTCGTGGTCAAACGGTGAGGGGTATTGAAGTCTGCTCGCTACACCCCCGATTAAGTCTTATAATCTCCCTCTCCACTGGCGTCAGTGCTGGCGCAAAGATTTTCTTTTGGAGGAAGCAGTTTTGGTAGTCTAGAAACAATTGTATATTGGAAACGTACAGCTCATGGGTATCTTATCGTGTCATCCCTCCAATCTCATCCAACATCGTTATACTCCCCAATCCCTCTCTGTTTACCCAAATTACCCACCGTCCAAGTCTGGACACCTTGCCTCTAAAATGGCAATGGCAACATCTGGACCTTTATATGCGCCAAAAGAGACCAGCCCAGGGGCATCTACAACCAAGCACACAAAACAGGCCCTACTCAATCCTCCCTACTCAATCCTCCTCTCCTCATCCCTCCCCCCCACCCCCAACAGCCCCTCCCTCTCCCCCCCCTTCCCCTCGGCCCCCTTATACAGCACATAATGCTGCGTGATAAAAACCGCATCATACATCATGCTCACGTTCCCGAGCGCAAACTTTACCGGATTCCCCGTGATCCCGCTCCAATCCCCCTGCAGCCAGCTATCCACCCCCTGCTGCCCAATACTCAGCACCCCCCCCGAAAAATCCAGCAAAATCTGCACGATGCTCCACCCCTTTGTGCTCTTGTTCTTGTAGTTGACCAACACTTGGGGGGTGTACTTGATCAGTGTCACAATGAGCTTCACGTAGCTGATGGCGTAGACCGCGTCGAGCCAGACCCAGGCGTGGTCACCACCGGAGGGGTCGTTTCGTTCCGGGGAGGAGAGGACGATGAAGATGACGAGGAGGACGCCGAGGACGCAGCCGAGGATGATGCCGAGGATGAAGCGGGAGGGTTTGTTGCCTTTGGAGGGGCGGAAGGACCAGAGGTTAGGGAGGAGGTATTGGGTGGTGGTGAGGATGCTGAGGACAAGGCCGTGGAGGGCAAAGGTGATGTCGTTGAATTGGACGGTGGGGGTGAGGTTGTGGTAGCGGGAGGCGTATTGGGCGCGGATGAGGGGGCTGTAGTAGAAGGCGTAGTTGGAGATCATGTAGGAGAGGAAGCCTGGGATGTGTTTGTGTATTAGCCATAATTCAACATGGGTAGGTACTAGGGAGATGGAGGTGGGGGGGGCTAAATACCCAGGCAGTTGATCAGTGGAAAGTCAACAGTGGTACCAGAGGTGGACTTTCGGCTGTAGTTGAGCATGGATTGCGGGTAAAACGAGAGGGACCAGCAGATGAAGTAGACCCAGCCGAAGACGGACGAGAGGAATTCGAGGAGAGACATGGTTGCGCTGTGTGATCGGGTCACTGCACCGAGAGATGCAACCGCTGATGTTCAATCAATTCTCAGCAGTGAAAGAGAACCCGGATGGACAGGGGCCCCGCCGCCGTTCAGGGTCCAGCACGCGCTGAAAGTGGGCCATTGCGTCAAAGATCAAAGACAGTGCACGTGCACAGCTTGCTTTAGGTGAAGGGTTAGGGTAGTTTGTTGCCAAGAGAATCGGGTAGCTGAGCCGAGTCGTGGTTGTCACTAGAGGTAATAGACACCCACCGCTCACGGGCTCTCTTCTTCCTCTCCTCCGTCCGACGTTCAAAGTCCAGCAATTTCGCCCTGAATCTCCTTACACGTCGTCTTGCCGAGTCTTCGCCTCTCTCCAACTTCCCCCTGGTTCCTGGCTTGGTAAACCTCCTCCACCGAATGATACTGCCCTCGTCAAGGCCAACCGCCACCAAGCACCCCTCTCTCCACAAAGCAGACAAGCCAGTCTTGCTCTTTGAGAATCCAATCCCATACTGCCCCATGACAGACGTCTGCAGTTGTTTGTTTGCCATGATCTCGTTGAACAGCGGGCTTGGGTAGCATGTTTTCGGCCCAGCAACCGTCCCATAAGAAAACAACAAGATGTACCCGAGATGGTCCATGTGCAGCCAGTTGCTGGCGTCTGTTTCCGGTGGAAGAGGATAGGGAGCCGGCAGGTCAAACAGCCCAAAGCAAAACGGCAATACCTTCTCCAGCTTGTCCTTGTTGGTGTGGAACGACTCGACCCGGTTGAACATGTCCAGCTCGTGGTGCGCCCGCCGTTTCCACCAGTAGGGGTAGCCCTTCACCAGAAAAGTGTAGCCATACGGCTGAAGGGTAAACCTCCCCATCCTGCTCCTCTCCGGCTGCCCCGGCACACTCTCCTCGCAACCCCCGCAACACTCCAGGTTGGTGTACTTGTCCTGTTCTCGCCACAGCTGCTGCTTGACAAGGTCATTCAGCTTTGCCCCGGAAATCTGGTGTTTTCCGCTGATTCCTTTTCGGTGGCTGACGACGTTGGGACAGTCCAAATCCAGCTTGTTGCCTTGCTTCAGACCCAGCAGACACTTTGGCGTGCAAAACGTGGAACACACAGCGTCCGGATACAGCGTCTCGGGTTTCCCAGCCGCCACCTGATCGTATTTCCATTCTTTCAGGATCTGCTCCCGCTCGTCCATCTCCTCTTCCATATCCTCCGTGAGCTTGAGCATCTCCTTCCAAAATCCCCTTCTTGCTTTTCCGGCTTCCTTTCTTTGCTGCTTCGCCTCCATCAGGTCCTTGACGCCATCGCGGTACCCCTGATCCGATAGCTTATTCCATCCCCGCTGCTGTTCTAGACGCTCGAGCTTATCTTGATGCAATTTCTCGGCGAGCTCGTCGCTCTCCTTCTCGGTTTCAAGTTGTGCTGAGGTCTGGCTGATGAAGTTCTGGTAGGCTTCTTTCAAGGCATTGAGCCTCTTTCTTTGGGCGTGCTTGGTTTGGGGGACGCGACCGGTATTGGTGCCCGTCTGTGGATTTCCAGTCTGGACGTGGATGATCCTGCCGTCGGCCGTCTTGATTCTGACCATGATGGGCGATGTTGCAGTTGGGTTACCTAAGTAGGTGTAATAGAAGAGAAGTTGACAGGATTAAAAAGATGGTAGATTTGCAAAAAAAAGCTAGGTTGGATACATGGCTGAAGTAAATGCTCCTCCTCGTCCCCATTTAATGACGTTGGAATGCCACGATGGCGCTGCCAAAGTTTGGGTCAGTGTATCTGAGGCGTAACGCCATAAAAGTCAACCGTTGCCATGCCCATGTGATATGATACCGACCCGGTCGTCAATATTCTTGTCCTTACGGCTCTCCACTCGTATTCAACGATACATGCCGCCAGGACAACCCAATCAGCCCCCGTCAGTGAAACATTACAACAAACACTCTTCTGCCCGGTCCTCATCCACCGTCCCTGCTCACAATTAATACCTCCTATCCACAGCAAACCATCCCCCCATTAAACTCCATCCAAACCCCCATCACCACCGACTTATCACCACCCATAACCCCCCCCCCCCCCCGCTAATTCTCCCAAACAAAACAAAAACATAAATAACCCCCCCCCCCCCGCCTTATAACCCCAATCACAACCACCCCCCCAACCTCAGTCAACTCCACCCCCTCAACCTCCTCCCCTCCTCCTCATCCCCCCCCTCATACGTCTCCCCCTCCCTCTCCCCAACCCTCTCTTGCATCACCCCCTCCAACCACCCCTTATACCCCTCAAACCCCCCCAGCATCCCCCTCACCCTCACCCTCCCCACCCCCCTCACCCCCTCAAACCCCTTCAACGTCCTGACCCCCACCCCGCCCCAGAAGGAACTCTGCCAGATATCCAACGTCAGCTCCCCCGCCCCGGTGAAAACCTCTTTGATCAGCCCGTCCGACCACGGCGCTGGACTGTCCAGCTTCACCCTTAACCTCCATTTTCGTATCAGGGGGATGAAACAAGGGAGGATGGTCGGCTGGTTGAGGGGGGCGGACATGAAGGGGGATAAGGGGATGACGATGGTGTTTTGGGAGGGGTGGGGTTGTTGGGAGGGGGGGGTGAAGGGTCTTTCTACCTCTTGCTGCTGCTGTTGCTGCTGTGGGGATGGGGTGGGAGCTGGGGTTGGGGGTGGTAGCGGGATGGCCAGGCTGCGTTTGCCGTGATGGGGGGAGGGGTACAGACTTGGGGAGGTTGTCAGGAGGGTGGGGTGGGCGGAGAAGGTGTTTAGCTTGTAGAGGAGGGGGTGGGACTCGATGTAGATTTGGCGGGAGCAGTACAAGATTGCTGTCCAGATCTTGGGGGGGTGTTCCGAACAGGTGGATAGAGGGGGGGTGGTGGAGCGGTAGGAGGGGGATTCCTCGCCTGGGTTGGGGGGGAGGGGGAGGTGTAAGAGGTGGGTGTAGATTTCCAGGCGGAGCTCGAGGGGGAGGGAGAGGAAGGAGGGTTTCTCGCGGTGGGTTGGTGGGTGGGTGGTGATGGTTAGGTTGAAGGGTAATAATAACGGCATTGTATCCGTTGTTGTTGTTGTTGTTGTTGTAACCGTGGTGATGGTGGTAGTAGTGGTCGCCATGGTTGATGTGAGATGGGTAAATGTCAATGGTGAGGTGAGGGCGGGATAGGTAATGTACGGTGACGTTGATATACAATCAGCAAATGAAACAACACCTCTCGCACTCTTGCTTCGGAAAGATTCAGCAACAAGATAAGAACAACACCACACACACACCCTTCTTGATGCGATGTAGCCGAAAAGTTCGATCAAAGAAAAAAAGGTCAGATCTTCAACCAACAAAAGATGCGGCCTGGCTATTAAAAGTATATCACCTCCCTCCCTCCCCCCTTTTACAAGGTATTGTTATTCAACAAAGGGGCACAACCATCGCAACTAACACCCTTTCGGAACCATCCCAAGCGGTGAGCCTCATCTTTCTCACCCTGACCCTACCATAAGTGCACGACACCTCACCGGCCGGGGGGTTTAACTCCCCCCCCCATGGCGGAAATCTCACAATCCCATTCGACAACAAGCCTTGGTCAGTGTGGTGGGTGGCTTTCGGTCAGCCACTCCCAAGTGAGTGAGCATCATCAGACCCAATCCCCAAAACCCAACCCAACCCGCCCCAAAACACAGAAAACAAACCATTGAAATACCAATTGTTCAAAACGGACAAATCCCCGAGAAAAGTGGTCTTGGTGAAAAAGGTGGCAGATGAATAGTGTATTGTAGTCGTCGATGAACCCACAACCCAACAACTCACCACTACCGAGCCCAGCCCAGCCCAGCCCGCCCCCAAGCTCCCAAGCTTTCCGGGGGTACGGATGGCGGTGACGGGTGTGACACTGTGACCGGGCAGCTCTTTGACCTTCCCCCACATACCCGCATCGTTCTAGAAGGCCTTGTGCCAGTGGTAAGACAGCATATCTACAAAATCGATCAGCCTCAAATACAACGCCAATAGTCACAACCGCCTATCTGGGAAAATGAAAAGCATCATTCAACCCGCAAGGCAATCATCACATTGTCAATGCTCCCGGAACCTGACCCCCCACACACGGCCACGGCATGTAGTGTAAAGACACCCAGCAGTGGGCACCCCTACCCCCGGTCGCTGTACCTGAATAACGAACACGCCCCCGTTCCCCCCGGTCCCCCCGGTTCCCCCCGACAAACCCCGGAAGCGACCCCGGCACCCAACCGACGACCAATCCAGGGGTTCCGATGCAGAGAAATGTCTTGAACCAAAAAACCTCCATCCATCAGACCGCCACGACAGCAAAAACACCATGTGATTGATATTTTGCCCCTGGGGGGGTGCAGCAGTGAATCAACCTGCACATAACCGATCCGTTTCTGCATCATGCATTGCATGCCGCATGGCCAACCTACCAGCCACCCACTCATCATCACCTATCATCACCCATCATCACCCCATCACCATTTCATCTTCACCCCAAGAAAAAACCACCATATAAACAAACAAACTCATATTTTTATTCCCCTCTAATCTACCCTCTACCCTCTACCCTCTACCCACCCCCCTTCCCCAAACTTTTAGCCCCGTCTAATCTTGTCTGTCTGTCTCTCTGTGTCTGTCTCCTTGTATCGACATCTACAATATATCTCTCTCTTACTCCCAAAACCAAACCAACAAAGCAGTCTAGCCTATCCATCCATCTACTTTTCAATTCTTTTCCTTTTTTTCCTTTTTTTCATCCTCTCAAACCATCAAACAGCAAACACAAGCAAAAACCAGGTATTTTTCATTCATCTCATACAAAAAAAAGAAACGCAGGACATCGCGCGCAAATAACAAGAAAAAATATCAACAAGAGAAAAGAAGCTAGAAACAAGAAACAAAGAAGAAAAAAAATACACAAGAGAAGAATGAAACAAAAACGGTAATTTTTTGCTGCCGCCCCCCAAAAAGAAGGTTCAAACCCCCAAACCCCCAAACGCCTGCCTGCCTGCCTGCCTGCCTGCCTCCCGAGGAAGAAAATAAATATAAATGCAAATCGGCCTCTTCGTTTTCTTGGTGAAAAATACCCGGCCTCCTCCTTCCTCCTCCTCATCAGGCTCAAAGTCTAAAGAATGGAGGGCATAACGGGCAGGGTCTTTGTTCAGACCCCGCATGGGTGGGCGGTAGATGGTGGTGGTGGTCTTGATAATCTCATCTCTACTTCCCATAACGAGAAAGAGAGGAATACCACCAAAAGACTCTACACACACCATGACTTGAAATCATGATGCGGTGGCCCGTACAAGTCAACAGTGGGTCCCCGTTGGCGCGGAATGGGTTAGGTGAGGTGGGCAGGACCTCCGAACCCCATTGCCGGACTCTCCACCCCCCACACCCCTTCCCCATTGCCGAAGGCCGTCCATCCACCCGCCCGCGTCCTTCGCGCTTATAAACAACGAAACCGACCGAAACTTAATAATACTACCATGCCCCCGCCCCCAAACCCAGCCATTAAACCTCTCTCCTTTTCCCTTGTTTTATTTCACTCTTACGAGCTCTTTGAGGGGTTCTGCATCCAACCGGGCAGCGTTTGCCATCCCTTCGCATTCGCTCCCAGCGGCGCCCGTCCAAAGTTCTCATCCAAATCCAACAGGATCTTGAGCGCGTTTCTCGACCGGTAGAATGGGCTGTCTGGGTGCTTCTCCTTGAGGGTTTGCACCACATCCGCCACACCGGTAGCGATCTCCGCCTTGCCCTTACCCGGATAGGGGAGCGCCGTCTGGAGCAACTCGTACGCCGCAAGCGTGAAGCCGAACTGTGGCGACGAACGCATAATTCTGGCGGGGCCGCCCTTGAAGAAGGCACGGAAGCCCTCCTCCTTCCAGATGGTCTTGGCAGCGTGACGGAGGCCAGTGTACTGGGTGTCGCCCTTGCGAGCCTCGACTTGGAGACGGGTCTTGATGACGTCGCATGGGGTGGTGAGGTAGGCAGCGGGCATGCCGGCGATGGCACCGGCGGTGAGGAGCTGAAGAATACCAAGCTTCTTGGTCTGGGACTCGCCGAAGAGGTCCTTCTTCAAGTGCGAGTAGGTTGGGAAGTAGATGGCCGAGAATGGCACATCACGGAGCAGGCAGGCGGAAGCACCCTTGTACAGACCGACGAGACCCAGGTTGCGGATGATCCACATGGCCGACCGTCTTGGGGCACCCTCGAGCGACTTGGCGACCTCGCCCTGAACCTGGAGACGAATCTTGACGATTTCGAGAGGGTTGGTGAAAACGACTTGGCAACCACCGGCAGTACCACCAGCGATGACCTCGTGGCCCCACCAGATCTGCTTGTCCTTGGTGGTGAACCACCCACGGACGAGATCGTTGACAGTCAGCTTGATGGCCTTTTCTGGGGCAACACCCACAAGCTGTGGGAGGACACCAGAGTAAAGACCCTTGAAACCCTCATTGCGGATGACCTTCTTGAAGCAGTCGATCGAGTTGTTGTATAACCTCTGGCCGGGGTTGGCGCCTCTCTGGTTCTGCATGCGAGTTTTTACGAGATCGATGGGGTACACCATGAAGGCACCGAAAGCACCAGCGATACTGCCGAGAGCGAAGCCGTAGGCCGACTCGAGACCTTGAGAGAGGAACTTTTGACCAGTCGACTTGGTGGTCTCGGTGATAGCACGGGCGGCATCCTCGTCTCCTTGTCTACTCCTCCATGATGGGTCAAGAACCTTCTTGAAATCCTTCAGGCCAAGACGGCCGGATGGCTCGTCGAGGCTGGCGAAGTGGAAGAGGATATCGGCCTCCATTGGGGTGAAGAGCGAGAAGCGGGTGATCTTGGCGGCCTGGTTGAGGAATTCTGTCCTGGTAATCTTGCCATCAGTGCTCTTGGCGCAAGCACGACGGATGATGAGCTCGACAAGGTCCATCTCGTGGATCATGTTCTGGAAAGCTCGCACGTTGGCGTATGAGATCTTGGTCCCCTGGGAAATGTTGCACAAGGTGCTGAGGTTCTCGAGGAGATAGTCCGAAAGCTTATGCCTGGAAGTCTCCTTGATAATGCGCTCAAACTCCTCGGGCTCGATATACCCATCGCCGTCCTTGTCCAGATGCTGGAAAGCCTGACGGACACGCTCACCCTGCAGACCCCGCAGCATCTGAGAGAACTGCTGGTAGTCCATGCTGTGTTTCGCCTTGCTGCCAATGTACAGCTTCGCCCAGTCACAGTCCCAGTCGAATGGGATGCTATCTGGCCCCTTGTTCAGCTCGTACAGCTTGCGGAAGTCCTCGTACTTGACCCTCCCGAGCCGCTCGATATCGAAGAGGCGGAAGGCAATCTCATACTCGGCATCGGGCTTGGTAAGAAGGTTCTCAAAGTAACCCCAGTCGGCGAGGGTGACCTTGCCCTTGTTCGATCGGTCGGCAACGCTGAACAGAATCGAGTACTGTTCCCGCTTGATCTTGTGCTATTTTATATAAAAAGGCCATCCGTTAGACAAGGGACAGGATAGATGATAGTGCGCCGGCCACTGGCAGAAGACTCACGTAATCCTCAGAAGGAGGGGCAACGGCGTTGATGAACTCGTTGGGGCCGAGGTAAGGCTCGCCGGCCTCATCCTTGAGCGCATGCTTGACGAAGCGCGCCTTGGTTTGGGCCGAGAGCTGTTCTGGTTCTGTCGACCCAACCAGCGTCTCCTTGACGGCCTCCTTCACGACGGTGACCTTGGACATATTGTCGTATATATGTCCGGTGTTCTTGATGTGTCAAAAAGGTCTAGTCTAGTGTGATGTTTGCGAAACGAACGTTGAGTAGGTCCAGTCAGCAAAGCAAAAGCACCAACAGCATTCAAGCCGTTAACGCCGTTGTCGCAATCAACCTAGTGTGGGTCGCGAAGTGGCCGAAGCTGAGTCAATTTGCGCGCTGGCAAAGAGATTGTGAAGGAGAGAGGGAGAGAGAGAGAGGAACTGAGGTTGTCGTTAAAAAAAAAGATAAGGACGAGGTTGTGTGTCACGCGAGGTAGAGGTAGGTGGCTTTGGGCTGGCGGCAGGTTAAGGGCTTCTGACTCAAGCCTCGCAATGCGCAACAAAGTTGTCAACAAGCAGAGGGTGTCTGATGACTGTTCCTGAGCCCAGAAGAAGAAGGGGGGGCTGGACAACGGAAAGAGGAGGGATGTGGGATGGAGTCTGCCGAACCGGAGACGACGGGGTCAGGGTCTTGAAAAAAAAGAAGTGGATCACCTCACTGAAATCTGGGGCAGACGAGAACGAGAACGAGGTGAAGAAAAAACCACACACAGCCAAATTCCGAGCCTCGCAGTGAAGTTGCAGTCCTCTTTTTTTTTTTTTTTCGCTCACCAATTCCCCACCACCTGACCAATCCTAACCAGCAATTCACCAGGTTACAGTGGGGTGTGGGAGCACTTCTTGGCAGCGGGATCCAGTTACACAATAGCCGAGAGTGATTTGGCTCGGCAGCGCGGGAGCCGCCCTCCGATCCACGCCGTTAAACACCCGGACACTCCGAGGCTGTCTGTCCACTGCTCTTCTGGACCTTGAACTCCCCGCTGGGCTGGTCGTGAGGGGTTCTGGCTCTAGGCCCCCTGTATGGGCCCTCATTTCACCCTCTGGACTCGTGATGACTTCCAAAGTGATGAACCTCATTTGACAAAAAGGGCTATCTCGTACACGAACAGCCAGGAAAACGCCACACGGGGATCACCCAAGATCGCCAACCATGGGGCTACAAAAAGCTTAAATTCCCAGATCTGCACCAGCGTTTCAATTGACAGCACACTGACAGTCACTGACAGGCAACACCCCGTATCTCCATCCCGTCAATGTCAATGCCATCTCTTCTCACCACCTCATATAGAACATCTGTTTTGTTTCTAGAAAAGACATCTGATGTTTTGGCACACACACACACACAAACTCTTGCCACTCATGCCCTTGAAGATTGTGTTTCCACTACCCAGTTATCATGAGATCATCAACTGATCTTTAACAATAACATCCCTTGCATCTTTCTGCAAGATGTTTCAGCATTGCATCTCCCATCATAAAAGCCATATGGCATTCCTACTCACCAGAAATGATGTGTCCCAACTGTACCAAATTCTGACTTTACTCTCGCCCACTGCTAAAAGCACCTTAGTTGCCCCCAAGAGCAAATATCACAACACCTACCTCTCTCAAACAGAGCATACACCTCAAACCACCACTCACATCACCACTCACATCACCACTTACATCACCACTCACCTCACGCACATCACATCACCACATCAAAATCACTCAAACCTCCCTCTCAAATAAAAACCATGTGCCAAGCACTCTATTGGCTCTTCATAACTTCTCTCCCACCCCCTAATCTGCCCAGTTGAAGTCAGGTAAGCTGGTTGACATAATCCCATAACCCCTAATATCTAATCCTCCCCCCCCCCCCCCCCTCCTCATCATCAGCAGGGAAGAGAGGAAAAAATAAAAAAAGAAGATATCCCAACCTCCATACCCAGCCAATCTTCTCGCCAGGTACAGGCAGAAAAAGAAAACTTCAACCTAGAGCACAAGAAAATATTATAATTTATACATGTAGTAGCCGCCACCTTTTCAAAAGAGAAACAAACCCATTGTCCCCCCCTTCCCCCTTCCCCCTTAGGTAGGTAGATAAAAAAAAGGCAGCAACATAAACACATTCCCGGATTCCCGACCCATAAACACCAGGCCAAACCCCATCCCAAGTTCCCAGATACCCGAAGAAAGGGAAAAAAACAAGACGCCTTTGCTTGCAGCTTTTTGACCACCAGCCCAATCTCACGAAAGGGCAGACATGTCAGCCGCGGGGATATCATTTCCATATACCGCCTCCCACCAGAATGTTTGACCCCCCCCCCTATTCCCGAGAAAGAAAACCACAATGCCTTGGTATGTCCCTCCTTATCAACGCCATCTAAATAAAGCCATGATGCTTCGCTCAGGATCCCTCGGGGCACCTTCACTGCTTGCAATCAAGGCAAGAAAACGGTATCGACATGAACAAGGAAATTGCGCAAAGAAATGAAAGAAAAAAACAAGGTATCGTGATGCATTCGTCACATCGTCAGAGGCGAATCTGTTCTGTTGACTTTTTTGGTTGTCGTAAAAACATGTGCATCGAATCCTGGAAGTCCCAGTAGCCAAGACGCCGTGTTCCGCAAAACCTATGCATGATGGTGCATTGAAATAGCGAGACGTTGCGACGAGTGCCTGGAAAAAGTCCGATGCGAGAATAAAAGCAGAAGAAAAGAAAACAAAGAAGAAAAGGAAATTATTGGTGGTCGGTCCATAGCAAGAGCAAACAAATCCCTGCTAGAACCTTCTAGTGTTTCTTGTGTAGAGGCAAATGCCAAAAGACGCTCGCTGGCCCAGAAAAAGGTGAGGCACCATGGTAGCAAGATCAAAAAAGGTGATCCAGGCTGTGGTGCTGCGACGGCTTCTAGCAAATGCATGCCCGAGGTTGTCGCAATGATGAACAAGTACATCGAAGTAAAGGGTTAT
This sequence comes from Cercophora samala, assembly GCA_030512305.1. Classification (NCBI taxonomy): domain Eukaryota; kingdom Fungi; phylum Ascomycota; class Sordariomycetes; order Sordariales; family Lasiosphaeriaceae; genus Cercophora; species Cercophora samala. Next base: position 42,723 of record JAULSY010000027.1, on the reverse strand, counting down.
CAACGTGGTTTCTGGGTGGAAGCGAGGTCTGCGACTTAGGCCTCGAGGGCAACGAGTGAGTGATGGTTGGCGCGGAACGCCTCACACTCGGAGCCGGACGAGCTCGCGGCCTCGGCCATGGTGCTGTAGAGGTAAGACAGCGTCACACCACGAAGCATCTTGGCCTCCACATAGTTCGAGGCGTTCTTGTACTTGGGGGATGAGTACTTGTCGAAAACGGCGCCGTGGTGCTTGCGAGGCTCACGGCAGCACTCAAACATCATGTTGATGAGAGGCTTGAGCTGGCTCAAGGTGTAGCCAGAGTAGTGAACGTGAGAGAGAGTCTGGAAAACGGTTAGTGTCCGAGATGCCATAGGACAGAAAACAAGAACAACATACCCAGTCGCCCTTCTCGAGGAACATGCGAGAGATGCAGTGGGCACCAGCGGCAATGTAGCTGGCAGGGCTGCCAACAAAGCGCTCATCCATGATGGCGACCTCCAAAAAGTACTTGGCCAGCGTGCGTGTCTCCAACTCGTAGTCATCAGCCTTGCTAATGCGACGCAGGAAGCTCATGGGGCCGGGCCAGCCGAGCTCAAACTGCAGCATACTAAGCATGAAGCGCTCCGCCTTGAGGATCTCGTCCACGTTGTAGCCTGAGTCGACCATGTACACAATTTCCTGAACTGATGGGCAGTTGATTTCCTCGTACTTGGCGGCGACGAAAAGAGCGGTGGCGCCAACAAGCTGGAGCTTGCCGAGCGAGACAATCTTGACCGAGAGGAAGCGGTCAATGTAGTTGACGGTGAGAAACAGCGTCTCGGGGAGCAGGCAAAACCGGTGGTGTACCTGAACCAACCAGTCCATGAGAACCGCGCGCATCGACCACTGGATCTCGGTCTGGTCTTCCATGTAGTGAGGATTGGGGACCATCGAATCCTGCACAAGACTGTTAGTTCCATGACCTGTGGGCGCGTTGCACGATATAACACATACCTCGAGCTGTCTCATGTAAGCAAAGATCTCCTCGCCATACTCGGCCACCATGCTGACGTCCCACGCCTCTTCCTCAATCTCTTCCTCGGTCTGGATGGAAAGAACCCAGTCCTTGGCGATGTCGAGCTCTCTCTGAACATTCATGGTGACAGCAGGGGCCACCATGGTGGTCAGTCCACCTGTGGTGTTATCACCATGAGACCGATAGGAGTGGGCTGTGGTGTAGCCATGGTCCTCGTAAACACCCGAGTGCTCCTCATCCGAGTACTCGTCCTCCTCAGAAGCAACGGGGACCCGGAGGGACTTGGCCAACTGTGTGATCGAGACGGACACATCGGCCTCGAGCTCAGCCAAATCGCTGTTGGCAGTACTGGCGTGGTCGAACGAAATCTGCTCCACGGCGTCCTCGTAAGCCGCCTCGGTGACATTGTCGTCGAAATCGCTCTCGTCATCGAGCTCGACGAGCTTCTCGGTCTTGGCCACAAACTTGGTCTGGGTCTGCTTTTGGGTGGTCTGCTCGGCCTTCAAGGCTGGCTGGCTCTTGTACTGACGCGGGTGCTTAATCTGCTTGTCAACCAGGGCAACCAAGTCGTCGACACCGGCCAACTCGACCTGACCGGCGACATCTTGGTCGTCATTGTCTCTGTAGATCATGGTGGGCTTGATGTTCTTGGGAACACCATTCTTGAGAGGCGGTTTCGCAAGAGCACCGACGGGACGTTGCTGGTTGAGGCTGCTGACGTTACGACCGATGGGCTTTGTGGCGTTGACCGGAGCCACGTTGTAGGACTTTACAACCGGAGCAGGCGCAACCCGGTGGTTCTCCTTCTCGTCGGTGCGAACGACGCCGGTGGCAGTAGGGGCGGCATCACCAACAACCGATTTGGCGCGAGCGCGAACTGCCTTACCGACCGGCTCGTCGGCCAAGGGGCGATTGGTGTTGCTCAAGTCGTGGAGAATGACTCTCTTGGGAGGGGCGTTGAGGACACCCGTGTTGGCCATGGTCTTGACGTTACCGACAGACTTGTTTCGCTGGTGAAAGGACGGCTTGTTAGAATGGATGTGCTCGTTGCTAGGAGGGGCGGCCTGGTAGACGCGCAGAGGGCGCTGAGGCTATTCGGGGAGAGAAGTTGGTTAGCTGTGCTGTCATGAAAGATTTCGCAATACCATCTGCCTTTTGTAGAAGCGACTCTCGAGTGACTTGGGACGGTGAATACACCACGAGGCTTTCCACTTGAGCAACTCGTGAGTGGAGGGGCAAGGTGGGGGACTGGCAGACTTGCGACCAACGGTGGGATGACAGAGTTGGGTAGGGGAAGAAAGTGGGGAGGAGTTCTGGGCAGGAAGACATACCTTGGCGTCCATGTTGTCGGATTGTTACCTTGTATGTGATGTTGGCTGAGGCTGTTGTCGCAAAGACCTTTTTCTTCTGGATGTCGTCTTGGTTGCGGGAAACTGATGAGATGAGGTGGTGGGATGGAAGTTGTCGAGCCAGAGAAGAAGTCTTTTGTCTCTGGAAAGTGAAGGAATTTGTGGGAGAAGGCTAGAAGGTTGCGAGGAGGGCCAGAGAGACTCGACTTTGAAGGACTCAAGCGGAGCAAGAGCAAGGCGGCCCAGGCTTCTGAATCAGAATTTGATACTTATTGTCGTCGCTCGCGATGGATTCTTTTTGTTGACAATGCTGGGGAACGGGCGAATAGGCATGAAGATAGCGAGATATAAAGCGGAGCAACGAGGGCGAGCAAGGCGGGGGTGGTGAGGCTATCGTGGGCGCTGGTTGCCGCGGCGTCGCAAAATAAAAAGCTCAGCGGGAAGGAGGGCGCGAGGGCGTCGGGAAGGCACCTCGATAATTTCGACACGGTCAAGCGGGGCACGCCTTCATTGACTATGTCGAGGTCGATGACATGAGGAAGAGCAAGTTGGAGCGACGAATGCTGTGCGGTGTGAGGTGCCGACAAGACCTTCTTCCAACAGCAGAATGTTGCGGGTGGAACGCAGGTTATAGAGAGCAGCAGCAATGTTTTCACCATGTGTTTATTGACAGGATGCAAGTAAACACAGACAGAGTTCCATTCAGGCCGTGTGGTCCGTGCAGCCCTGTCTCCGACCGCTTCGGGGTTGTTACGGCGACCCCAATCCCGTCATCGGCACACATTAGATTCCAGGCACTTGAAGAAGAGACGGCATCAACTGTTTTTCACAAGCTCAAACTTGTTGATGAACATATGTATATCACCACTTACAGCCTTGCCATTCCATCTCAGCCCAGGCACGTCAACTATGGAGTTATGATCTCCTCCATCGTGGAGTCTGCAAGTCCAAGTCCAGCAGACTAGTGATGCATGTGTTGTCTGGCACCAGTAATAAACAAGCATGCCCAGTGAATGCTTACATAACCCTTCCATTTGGGTAGTCCAACCTTAGGGTGACGTAGCCCCGCTGTCTGGGCACTGGCTCCTTCCGCGACCGTCGCGTCAACTTTTAAATGGCATTAATTGAACAAATCACAGAGCATCCCACCACATTATTTCTCAGAAGCCATGCTCGACTTATATCAACTCTATCAACCCCCCAAAACAGGCATCTACCTTCATTTTCTATTCAACGCGCTCCCATTGGCTCCCAGCCGCGTTTTCTTTCATTTTCCCTGCCGCCAGGTTTTACCGCGTAGCGGGGCATACAGGGGCGCGCCCCCGGTCGCGCTGTCACGTGAGTACCTTGCTGGACGCTTGAGGTTCTATTCAATTCCTGTCTTCCTATTGTCAGTCGCTCATTTTGACTTTTTCTCTTTTCAGAATCCTAGCAGGACAATGACAGCCTGATGAGGCCATTCCGGAGCCACCCATGCGCCAGGATCCCCGTCAAAAGGAAAACTTTCAGCACGGCGGTGGGTGGGGAAGTCGGCCACTTGACCCAACGGCCGCCGATAGCTACCAGTCATCCAGCCCGGCGCAGCAATTGCTGAAGCAAGCCTTGTGTACCAACACGAGAAGCTATCAGAGCTTCTGGAGAACCAAGTGTCCATTTTACACTACTTTCCTGCCCCTTTCGCAAAGACGCCGCTCAACGCGCGGGGTTTTCCAGAGGCAACACCGAGAAACCTGTTCCGGGGCCACAAATTACCTCGAAGGTCTCGACCCCTCTTGCGGAATGCGACAAGGCAAGAAGACTACCTACCCCTCCCCTCAACCTCCTCTCCCTCCAGCAGTGCCAGCTTCGATCGCATGTGCCATGTGGTGGGATCCCACGCTACCTCATCACAAAGAGACGGCGCCCACCTGAGCAATTGAAACTTTCCAGGTTGCGAACGGAACGGATGTGCCCTGCCGCGAGCGAGACGGTCGGTCGATGGCAGGGGTGGGTTTTTGTTTCTTGCCGAACCCCATCGTTACCGAGCGAGAGAGCTGGTGGCTTCTTCCGCGACTCGCTCCGCTGCGGAGTAGGCTGCTTTTAATATGATGCGATCTGTTGCGCAGCTTCGATTTATGTAGCGCAATCCGCAACGTGTGCCCTTTCTGCAACATTGGCACACACGTCAAGGCTTTTGTGGGCGTGGCGAAAACAGGGACGGTCCCCTCTTCTCCTTGCGATAGCATACAACTGACTGTGTGTATTCTCATCTCCCACACCTGCAGAGCTTCTGGAGTGTCAAGTGTGTGTTTGGTCAGGTCTGGGGAACAACGAGCCACGAGCCACGGGCCAATTGTGTGGAGCCGGAGCTTCTGCTGTGTGCCCCACAGGATCGTGGACGGACTTGGTCTCTTTGTGAGAATGTGAGTTTGGATGCGACAAACATGACGGATAGAGTGATCGCAACCTTCCAAAAACAATGCGCCGTGGTACCTGGTGACACCAATGGCTGAATCCTGTCCGGAAAGCCCGCCAGAGACTCTTGCGACAAAGCCGGGACATCAAGCAAAGAGGAGGGAATCGAGGGCGGTTTGGCGGTTGCAGATCGGGCGCTCGAAACGGGCAAGGGTGCGTTGCGGTCATGGAAGCAGCCAAGATCCACGGAATGGCAGCCACTGGCGCTGACAACCGACGCCTTCACCTCCTCCAGCAGTGTCCAGGACGGGAGTCCAGCCACTCAAGCCAGAGTTCCAAACTCTATGTATGTACGAGCATGTACGACCCGCCACCTACCTAACCAACCAAGACCCCCTAAGCCTACCTACTGCACAAAGAGAATTGCTTTCCTCGCTCGCCTCCTCCAGCTGTCCGCCTCCTCCGTGAAGGTGGAGCGGGGTGGGAGGTGCCATGGACGCAAGTGCGCTCGTCCGGGCCTGAGCTGCATGCGGTAGTCGTGATGGATGGCGTAGAGGGGTAGCATCTTCTCAACTCGAGATATCACCACCACTGACCACTCCTGACCTAACTGATTAGTTGCGTTCTTAGCGTTTCTGCAACAGCGAGCTTTTCGAGGCGGCCGCGGCGTCCAAGGACCAAGAATCACGAATAATAGAGTAGTGGCAGGTAATAGGCGGGTCTGGGGTCCTTTGTTGACGGTCTGACACTGGGAGAGCTCGGAGAATCTGGCGCGATGATTCGATGCAGGCTTTGCATTTGAAACTTTGCCAGCGCATCGAGCCGCGCCCGATCCTCCCCTCTACAAACCAAGGACGACACACCCGCACTCGCGCAGCACACACAAAAGTTACCTCAAGTTCTCAACAATTGCCAAAAAGAGGGACATACGGCCGGCTCACCTCGAATACACTCGGCCCAAGACAACCTTAATGTTACTTTGGGCCCTTTTTCTTTGCCATTGGTACTGAGGGAGGGGGAGCCGCGGGGCAGGCAAACAGCTGGAGTTCATCAGTGATGGTTCGGTCAATGCCGGAAGCTCCCCGTTTGCCCGCCCACTGTCCTCCTATCTTTGCGATCTCTCACAATCCCTCAATCTTCTCATATACCCCGCGCATTTGCGGTGAGCCCAGTCTGATATCTCCAAGTACCTGATCAGGGTTGAGCCAGCCCGTTCGGCCACTCCACAAGCCCCACGATGGACGGTTTGCGCCGTGTGTCTTCCATGGAACCTGACCATACATCTTTAAAACCTCTGCCCATCAGCGGAGATTTTATCTGAAAATGCAACTGCTCTGCTGCAGGTAGGGCCATCGCGCCACCTTGCTGGCCACGTAGTGGACAAGATAATACGGATGGCCCCGGAATAAAGGGCTGATACGTCCTCTTTATTAAGTAACAGTCTCTATTTTCTTGTCCACGACAGCTGGGGCTTGGGCAGTCCTGCCTATCAGCACCAGGCACATCTACAGCAGACCCCTGTTGTTGCGCTACCTTGCCGTCGACTGCCATTGGCCGATGGAAGGGTTCGAGATGGCGGCGACGGACAACTTGGGGGATTCGTGAACCTCTCTGGCGCATTCTCAACCAGTGGCTCGACTTGGCCAGCCAGAGGGGACCCAGGGCGTCGACCCTACATTTGAGCTCTTGTGTGTGTGCCCAAGAATACCAGAAATTGGAAAGCCAAACCGAGTCGTGCGGTCAGGCGGCCCTCAATGGCCAGACCAACAACGGCTTTCCCCATGGTCATCATTGGTGAGACCCAGGAGAAGGAGGGCCTCCCCGGTGAGCAGCGCGTGTTTCGCAAACCATATGCCAGTATGCGCCTCGCAAGGCAAGCAGCAAGCTTCGCGACTGTCAACAGCGTCTTGTTGTGTGGAAAACACTTGACAGATGATTACCCGCGCGCAGAAGAAGAAACCATAATAGCGCCGTCTCTTTACTTCACGGAAGCGGTCTGTCGTCTCCGGACTGTCGGCATGGCTGCCCTACCCATTACTTTTGATATCCACCGGAAGGCGAATTACATGATCTCTCAGAATGTACTGCTTGGTATATTCGTACAGACACTTCTCGACACGCACAACCTTACCTGAACTGCAGCGGGCCTTTGCCTTGACTGCTCCTGCTCCTGCTGCTACTTCGGGAGACTGCGCCATCGCATGTTTTGGGAACCAGGTTTTCTTCTGACTCTTGGAAGAGAGATAAGAAGGAATAATAATAATAAGACAGGACCTGGCAGAGAGATGACGGCCAAGTTTTAAATCGGAATGTGCCTGCCCTGCCCTGAAAGAATACCGCACATTTCTCAGATGTCGCTCGGCGCAAAGCGGAATGCGCCTCGAATGCGCTGTGCATACTACAAGAGACCCGAAACAACAAAGCAAAGCAAAGCAGCTGGCTGCCTTCCTTCTCTTCCAGTATTTGGTTGTCCTCTGAGGTCATACTCAAGCCTCTTCCAAGGGCAGGGGAGGGGGGGGGGGGGGAATTGGACTGGACTGTCGTTCCGGGTTGGCAAAAGCCGTCCGGTGATCAGTGAGCTGGAAGCTTGGTGGCTTGCCAGAGGTGAGGTAAGGTTAGGTGCGGTCAGTGTGGATTACCACGTCTGCAAGCGCTCCGCTGGCCGTGCGAAAAGTGCCCAGTTGGCAGGTCCTCGCACCCTGGCGCAAGGGCTAGATGAGGATGCGATCGGGGTGCGCAAGGCCGGAAATTGGCCAAATCACAAGATATCAAGGTCCATCAAGCCCATCAAGGACATCAGGGTCATCAAGGACATTGAGGCAGACAAGTCCCTTGTTTATTTCCTTCATTCACAGTCTTGTGCTGTCTCCAGCCCATTGTGTGGTGGCACAGTGTCGAGAACTGCCCTGACGGATCCGCGCAAAGGTCAGGCAGTTTGGTGTGCGGGTGTGCGATTACCGGCATCTGCTCTTTTACTGCAGATTCTTTGCGACTCCTCCATTCTCTTCCTCGCCCACAACCTCCGAATTGGTCAACCCGGTGCCATCAAACCACCCAAGTTCCTCAGGTAAGCCATTGTCTCCCTCCCAGCACCACATCGCACGCCATCCCATCGCCCGTCACCCATCGCCGCCTTCCGGCTGGCCCGACTCTTCTGCTCCCATGTTGCTCACACACTGCCTCTCTGACCAGGTCGGGCCCGCATCTTCAACGACAGAGAGACACGACAAGAGATCGCAGCTCAATTCCTCCACGACACCACCGATCCCCCAACCTTGCCGTAAGCCTCCTCGCCCCTATCGTCCCTTGCGATCCCAAGAGCTTGCTCTGTATACCCTCCTGTCTTCCAGAGAGCTTGCTTGCCTTTGCCCCCGACAAGCACCCGCTTTTGCTGCGTTGCGCTCGTACCCCGACCATCATTACCCATCGAGCATTCCTATACCCCCGGTTCTCCCCACCGATTGCCTCTTTCTACCTGCTTCCGTCTGTCTACACCCAGCTCTAACTGTCGCATTGCTCTGTCCAGATCCAACCACTTCCAGCAACTGTCGACCAGCGTTTTGCCGACGTCCCCAACACCATCTGGCACCACCCCAGTAACCCACAAGAGTCGGCTTGGTCCTTGCGGCACTGGCGGTGACCTCAATCAAGGATAGACCACTGTCCATCCACCCCTCAAGCCGGACCCGTCCATTAGCATCCTGTCCTCGTCGGCTTTTTCGAGCGCTTGTCCACTGCGAATGCGATTGTTGAGACCTTTATCAGCCGAACAAAACCAACGGTGCTGAGCCCCATCAGCGACACACAGTCTATTCCACGAACCCCCTTTACGAAGCCACCGTCGACGGTGCGATATACTACACACATTTTATACACACTATACAATGGCAGCCATGTCGCCCACCGGGATGAGCCACGGCCGTCCAGGTCAGCCCAACGGCAGCATCTCGCCCCGTACTGTCGCGGAGCCCAAACAGGTTACATTTGTCTTGATCTTCCAGGCGTCGCGGGGCCGCCTACCCCTTCGTGTCAAGATCTACCCTCACGATGCTACAGAGTCGATTGTGTCGACGGTCAAGAACTTCTACGGTCTGTACACCACCCAAACCATCTCCAAGGGTGTCAGTTTTGAAGATGGAGAGGGCAATATCCTCATTCCCCACTACGAGAACTTTACTCATGATATGACCGTTTCCGTACGGGTTCATGAGGAGTTGCCCCCACCATATTCCTATGACCACCCTGCAGCACCCCAACATACTTTCTACAAGGCCGATAGCTACATGTCCCAATCACTTCTTCCGCCACCTACGCGCCCGGATGACAATCTCTTCGCCAGACCTCCCTCGCCTGTATCACGCCTGCGCAGCCCTTCGCCTAATGGCGGCCGCGGACGTCGCAGCGGCTCGGCAAACAACAACCCCGGCTCCAAGAAGGTACGGTCACGTTCTGCCAAGAACAGGTCGCAGTTGAATGGCGACAGCCACGGTGAAAGCTTCAACGGCTACAGCAGTGGCGACGGCGCGCCAGGCTCGTCGTCGAGCAGAAGCAAGGACCATCTTGGAAACACTGAAATCAGCGTGGACAACATCGTCGAGGGTGGCCGTCGAAAGCGCCCCAAGTTTGAGAGTTCGGTATGTTGAAGACATTGCCTGCTGGATTATAAGTGCTGGTTCGCTGATCCATCGTGTTGTTGCTGCCCTCCAGGAGTTGCCTCTATTTGCTCCTCCCCAGATGCCGGCTGCCACCTCCAATCCTTCTGTGTCGCCTGCACGACGCGCTGATCATCAACATCGTCCATCACTGCCGTACATTCACTCTGGGCCAAATCCGTTCAGCAACCCTCGGCCACCCTTACACTCCCCACACAGCTACAACAATGGATTTGCGCACCCTTCCATGTACCCCACACCCAGCAGCGATATCCGGCGCTCGCGCGGCAGCTTCGGCTTTGCGGCCACCCCAGGGATGCCCATGGTGGCGACACCAGATGGCACCGCCAACAGCTGCATGTCCGAGGAAGATAAGGATGTCGCCATCCAGCTTATGCGCCTGGGTGAGATCTCTACGCATGGCCGGACGTCGGCGTCCACCATGGACGACACCTTTAGCGGCCGAGCTGATGCCGCCTCGTCAACGGGTGCCACCAGCGAGGCGGACAGCGATCACGACGTGCCGGCGGCGCGGAGACAGAAACTCGACGCTGCCGGGCACCACAAGAAGGTCCTTCAGACCACAGAAAGCCACTTTGTTGGCCCCACCGATGGCGCCGACACCAGCGGTGAGGATGGTTACTACTCGGAGGGTGCTCCCAAGACTACCATGGCGGCGCCCAAACCGAGAACCAAGCTCAAGGCCAACACACTACACCAGGCCAAGGCCGCCGCCGCCGCCGCCGCCGCCGCGCAGCCCAAGCCCAGGCCTCAGAAGCCCAAGGTGAAGAAGGCGCCGGCGGCAGTGACAACAACGACAGCGGCTGTCAACGGTGTCACCGCCGCTCTTGGCCCCATGTCTCCTGCCTCTCTTCCCGCTTCGCGCAAGCAGTCTGTTGTGTCTAACACTGCGCACTCTCTTACCGGTGGGGATGATGAGCATCCTGATTTGTCTACCAAGCCTCGCTGCCAGAGATGTCGTAAGAGTAAGAAGGGCTGTGATAGGCAGAGACCTTGCGGTCGATGCAAGGATGCGGGTCTTGGCGCAGACCAGTGTATCAGCGAGGATGAGGGAAATGGAAGAAAAGGACGGTACGGGAGGCACATGGGTGTTCCGCTTGTTAAGGATGAGGTTGCGGCGCCGGTGAATACGCCGACGACGACGACGTTGCCGTCGATGATTGCGCCGGGGTATGGGGGCGTTGTGGGGGAGTATGGGGAGGTTGGAGGGGGGGATAAGGGCAACAAGAAAAGGAAGAGATGAGGTTTTGCTGTCTCGCATCCCTTTTTTTCATATACCATCAGAACAATGATCTGGGACAAAAGAGGTTGGGGGGTAGGGTGTTGTAGAGGTTAGGGTGTTGGGATGGATGACTCACTCTATTATTGTCATGGGAGCTCAGCCACATTGGGGGGTTGGGTGTCGAAGTCTGAATGTTGATTGATGATGGGGGTGGCGGTGGTGGGGTACACAATTCAGTATTATTTGTTGAACAGCTCCCCCCCTTTCCGACTTGATTTACCTACCTACCTACCTACCTACCTTTTTCATATTATCGCCGTCTCTCTTACTACTTGTTTATTGTCCGGCAAAAACATTTTCCACTCATCAATCGAAGAGATTTATTTGTTTTTTCAAAAAGCGCTGCGTTTCTTATCTCGTTTCAGGTTGTGGCGGTGGTAGGGTTTGGGTTTGGGTTTGGGCTTGAGTCTGTTGCTTTGGTTGGGGGTGTGTGGAATGGATAAGGATAAGGATAAGGATGAGGGGGGTGGAGGGGGGTTGGTTGATCAAGGCAATGGGGTCAAGGGGTGAAGGGGGTGAAGGGGGTGAAAGGGGGTAGTAGTTGTTGTTGTTGTTGAATGAATGGGACAAAGTTATCACTCTCACCGTTTGTGTTTTGGGCCTTTTTAAGCAACATTGGAATGATGGGGTGAGAAGTAGGCTGTTGACTGTCGCCGTTGCAACTACTACTGGGAGAAAGGGAGGGGGGGAAAGTGGAAGGGGGGGGGGGTGGCTTGGGTTTTGGGGGTTCAGGGGGGGGAAGGAAAGGGGGATTTTTTTTACAAGTTTTAATTGATGATCGAAGGGGGGAAGAGGGGGGAAGGGGTTGGTTGTATATTAGGCTTTTTGTTTTTATGTGGTATAACTTTGAGACGGGACACGGGTATGCGGTCTGGAAGGGAAGGGGGGGGGTAGGCAGGGGGGGAAAGGTACATCATTACTCATTTTTTAGAGCGTTGAATTTATTCTTCTGTTGTGGTTAAAAACATATTTGTGGTATATTTTTGTTTGAGGAAGAAAAATACTGGGTTTCGAGTGTGTTGGCTGGTTGTGTTTCAATGGTGTTGATGATGATTTGTGTGATGGGTTGCATGTTTATCAAGTGTATTTTTTCTTATTGTGGCTGAGCTCTTGTGTGTTGCTTTCCGAGCTTTGAATGTTTTGCTAGCGATCTGGTTGTGTGTGTATCTATTTACCTTTTGATATCGTGGGGGTATTGTATGTGTTGATGATGTGGCTATTATGCGCCCGCCGCAAATACACTCCCCCCCCCCTATGTTACCTACTTGCTATTTCTCTATGGAAACGGTGTAGGAGGGGAAAAGGTGTCGAACGGTACTTCAAAGCAGGCTGAGCAGTCAAACGGTGTTCTTTTTTCTTCTTCTATGTATCCAAACTTTGAGAATAACTTGATGTCAATGTCCTGCGATTGAGCACGGAGTTGAGGGTATTCCCACATTCTTGTTCGCAAACAATGGATACAATGATTGTGATGCGCGCCTGTGGAAAAACATCAACTGCGCGTGGAAATTGAGGTTGATGGTAGGAATCGCCAGCATCACGCGACCAAAATACCGGGTTGTATGTATCTTTATCAGTTGATAAGGGTGGGTGGGTTGTGTTGTGTTGTGCGTTGTTCATCGCCTTGCGATTTTCTTGTGCGCAAAGAAAAGGCATTTCCCCGCGTGTAAGTGGTGAGATTTGATTGGTCGGGCGCATGGGATTTAGAGTTTAAGCCTGATCGGGGATTGGATTGGCGAGAGGCTTTTTTTCCGGATCGTTGGAAACGGGAAATGTCAACGGTTTGATGGGTGCGCTAAACTCTTTTAGGTTTAGTGTAGATCAGCTTTTAAGCTTCTAGCAAGTTCCCTCTTCTGCACTGAAGGTTATGCTTAATGCTCTACAGTAAGGCGCATTGCCATCAGAGCTGACTCTATTGTTTGATGTTTTCTTTAAAGTATGCAAAGATGCCCTGCGCAAAGAATGGAAACCAAACCTTTGTCTGCGAGCGGGGGAGATCAGATCCAATGACGTGGTTCCAAACAGCCCCACACCTTGGGGTTCCTTCCCTTTCTGTCAGAACTTGAGCTGAGGCGGAGCTTTGATTGGTTGGGAGGCACTAACATGGGTTTTGGGACCGGCTTGGAGCGCTTGTCAAAATGCGGGTTGGGTCGGGCTGTTATTTTTGTCGCCACTGGTTCTTGGCTCTGGAGAGGGGTTGATCTTGTTCAATTGGGAATCACCTAAAGACCCTTTTCATCAAACTGTTTTTTTTGTTGATGTTTTTGGCGCCTGGTCCTGGATTGATGGCCATATTCGCTATATTATGTTTGAGTCTAGGTTGAAGGTGAAAGTCAAGAGATGAATGTGAATGGCGGTCTGGAACTCCTGCATCTCCTTATGACTAAAATATCCTTCTTTTTCCTAATAGCGCGCTGAATTGGGCATGGGAAGCGACGCAGTGGTTGAGTCATATGACACTTTGACGTTTTTGCGCTTCTGGACTTTTATCATTGGTTGGGTTTTGGAGACTTGTTTTGGTTTCTTGACAATGTTATGATTGCACAACATTCGGGAGTCGAAGCCCCGTGGTACTGAGATAGTTTATGTACAACTTGACGACTGGGAAAATATTGACGAGGCTGACAACAGCGAAGATCGCGATTGTGTTCATCTTCTCCACGATGGAGGCGGCAAAGCCGATGGAAGGCGAGCCTTATCTCTGGTGGGGCAATTGATTTTGGGAGTCGCGATGCTCGACGGCAATTGCGATTTGGAGGCTCCAGCTTCAAGCTTGTGCTCCCATCGCTGAAGAAGTTGTGGCGGCAACTTGGCCTCGTTCAACATAAACAATTCCGCCTCACTTCGGCACCCTCCCGTGTCTCCCGGCCAGTCGGCGACAGCAAGGGTTCCACGGCCGCTATCGGGAGCGGAGTGCATATCGGATGAGAGCCTCGGCAGCCGGCGCTCCCTACCCGACAGACACTGATCCCGACATTGACGGCCCGAGATAGGCCGTCTTGATTATCCCCTGCACGTTTGCTTGATATGTCATTCAGCCACCCAGCCAGCGGCATGTCGATATTGCTTGTTATTCCCGACCGGATGTTTCCCGCGCAAGTTGCGGGGAAATGCAAGCCTCCACGTAGAATGTCGGAAACAAGGGCGCAAAGAATCTGCAAGATGACATCTTGACACCCACCAGTTGCTCTATGATGGTGATAGTTGTCGATATGCCGGGAATAAACGACGTTCGACCTACCAAACCAGGGTAGTCTACCCGGCGAACGGGGCAAGGATCCGGACGATAAACCCACACTCTTCCCACCCACTGGCTTTTTTTTTCTAGAAAACTTTGGACGGCGGAGTTAAAAAGCCATGGTGGCTTCCTATCGCCGATGAACCATCAACGGCTAAAGTACTACTACTAGTCACTCAACCGCTGGTCACCCCTTTTTATCGTCGTCATTGCCTGCTTTGCTACACTTTTACAAGCAAACTTGACAAGCCTGGACTGAGAGCCAAGCATACGATCCTCATTCTTCATCATGAACGTCGACATCGAAAAGGTCGCCTCGGCGCCATCACCACCACCACCACCACCATCACCATCACCACACCCAAACACCAAAGAAATGAAACTCGCAACCCACGATGCGGCGGACCTATCAGACAGCACAGACCTCCACTCGCCAACAATACCACCAGACGACGAAGTCGAAGAAGACTTCATCCCCCCCGACGGCGGCCTTGCCGCCTGGTCCCAAGTCTTCGCCGCCTGCCTGATCAACATGCTCGCCTGGGGCTACCCGGCCGCCTTTGGCGTCTACCAGCTCTACTACCGCGACACCCTCCAGCTCCCCGAAGCCCAGGTCTCCTGGATCGGCTCCCTCCAAGTCTTTCTGGCCTTTGCCCTCTGCATCTTTTCCGGCCGGCTGGCGGACGCGGGGTACATCAAGTCGACCATCATCGCGGGTACATTTCTCGTCGTCTTTGGGACCTTCATGACGAGCTTGTGTAAGGAGTACTGGCAGATTTTCCTGGCTCAGGGGTTGTGCACGGGGTTAGGGTTGGGGGTCATTTTCATGCCGCCGTTGTCGGTGGTGAATAGTTACTTCAAGAGGAAGAAGGCGCTGGCGCTGGCGATTTCGGCCACGGGGACGGGGTTCGGGAGTGTGATTTTCCCGGCGGTGATTCAGTACTTGATTCCAAAGGTTGGGTTTGCCTGGGCGGTGAGGTGCGCGGGGTTTGTGGCGTTGGGGATTTCGGTGGTGAGCGTGGTGTTGTTGAGGCCGGTGTTGAAGCCGAGGAGGAGCGGGCCGGTGTTTGAGTGGGAGGCTTTTAGGGAGGGGCCGTACTTGTTGTTTACGCTGGGGGCGTTCTTGTTTTTTTGGGCCTTGTTTTTTGGGAGCTTTTTTGTGAGTATTTATCTGTCTGTCTCTTGGGGTGTGATGAATAAGGGGAAAAAAGCTAACGGGAAAAAAACAGATCAATGCGTTTGCAAGGAACATTGTTGGGTTCTCGACGACGGACTCGGTGCAGTTGTTGCTTATCACGAACGGGATGAGTGTTGTTGCGAGGCCGATTACGGGGTATTTGGCTGATAACTATATTGGCCCGATCAATATGCATGCCTTTCAGATGTTTCTGCTGGGGTGCATGTTTTTCTTTTGGCTGGCGGTGGACTCTGCCACCGGGCTCTACGTCTTTGCCATCTTCCTTGGTTTCGCGATGGGCGCGGCTCAGGGAGTGTTTGGTGGTGCGCTGGCCAGTCTCTTGAAGGATCCGAGAAAGATGGGGACTCGGTTTGGCATGGTTTGCACACTTTCCGCTTTTTCTTCGCTGGCAGGACCACCGACTGCGGGTGCCATTATCGACAGGTCGAATGGGTCGTATACGTGGGCGTGTGTTTGGGCAGGGACAGTGGTGGTTATGGCTTCGTTTACCATCATGTCGGCGAGGATAGCTGTGACGGGGTTCAAGCTGGTGGTCAAGATTTGAGCATCATGCAGCACCCTCTCTCGTGGGACATGATTTTGGGACGAGCTGTCAGCAGCATAATGTTTAATAATACCACAAAAAGGAGTGTGGCTCTACTATAACCCAACATCTTTCAGCCGCAACTGGACATGTCATGCAAAACGGCATTTGATATGCATGATGCCTCGGCATGCAGACATGACATCGGCCATGAAATACCGTGCCGATTTTGTCTGCCGTTCTGGTGCAAGGAGAGCCATTTCCCGACTAGCTGTCAAAACTGTCGATGTCGACCAGTTCCTTGGGTCCGGATCCGTCGCCCCGCGTCCTCTTACCCGTCGATTTACCCCAGGTTGTTCCCCGCCTCATGGATACTGGTCTACCGCCGCCCCCACTTAGTTCCGGTTACGCTCGACCGGCGACGGCCAAAACATGTGTCTCAAAATGTGATACCTTAAAACGCCGCGTCGGCGGTTGATGTGAGATGTGATGTTTTGTTTCAAGTGATAGTTATTGAGGGTATCTATACATATCATAACTGACTTTCACCTACCCCATCTCTCATACACCATACTCATAATGGTCCTCTCATCAACTGATGAGGCCAAGGAGGTGCCTAGATCAAGCACAACTTCTGGAACAGAAACTCAAGATGAAGGAATTCACGTTATCATCATCGGAGCCGGCCTGGCTGGTCTAGCAGCAGCCCTCTCTACCAAGCTCGGCAACCCCAACCACCAAGTAACCATCCTCGAAGCCGTCAAAGAGCTCCAAGAAGTCGGCGTATGTCCCCCCTATCTACCCCTATTCCTGCTCATCACTAACCACCCCCCCCCAGGCCGGCCTCCAAGTGACACCAAACGGCACCCGCCTCCTCTCCCACTGGGGCCTCTCCCCCATCCTCGGCCCTCTCGCCGCCGTCCCCACCTCCCTCTCCGTCCACCGCTACGACGGCACCAAACTCCTCGCCCACGAACCCAAACTCCAAGAGCGCATGCTCTCCCGCTACGGGCACCCCTTCTGGGACCTCCACCGCGTAGACCTCCAGCGCGAAATGGTCAAGAAGTGCCTCTCCCTCGGCATCACCATCAAGCTCAACTCCCGCGTCACCTCTGTCAACTTTGAGACCAACACCGTCCACCTCGGCCTCATCCAAAACCCAGCCAAAAACACCCTCTCCGCCGACCTCATCCTCCTCACCGACGGCCTCTGGTCCTCCCTCCGCCCCTCCTTCCTGCAACAACCCTCCCCGGCGATCCTAACCGGCGACCTAGCCTACCGCATCACCCTCCACGCCTCCGACCTCACCGGCCCGGACGCCGAGTTTTTGCAAGAGTTCATCACCAAACCGACGGTCAACTTTTGGATAGGCCCCCACGCCCATTGCGTGGGGTACAGCGTCTCCTCGGCCAGGACGTACAACCTCGTCTTCCTCTGCCCAGACGACATGCCAGACGACGTGACCAAGTCCGAGGCCTCCTTGGAGGAGTTCAAACAAAAGTTCTCCGGCTGGGACCCCCTCCTCCAGAAATTCATTGCCCAGATCCGGTCGGTCCAAAAGTGGAAGCTCATGTGGCTTGATGCCCGTATGTTCAACCCCCCCCTTTTTTCTCCCCTTCCCCAGCTCAACTAACCCCCCCACCCATTAGTACCAACCTGGACCTCCCCCCTTGGAACCTTCCTCCTAGCAGGCGACTGCTGCCACCCCATGCTCCCCTACCTAGCCCAAGGCGCCAACTCCTCCCTCGAAGACGGCGCCGTCTTCGGCCACCTCCTCTCCAAGATTCACACAAAATCTTCCTCTGCCACCCAGCTCCCCAAAATGGCCCAAATGTACCAGCACCTCCGCATGGAACGCGGCCGCCGCATCCAGCTGGAGACCTTCAAGCAGAGAGACGACTCCCACCTCCCCGACGGCCCCGCCCAGCAAGCCAGGGACGAGCTCATGACCAGCCAGCTCGGCAACGACGACGTCAGGCCCGGCTTCCCCTCTCGGTGGACAGACCCCGAGATCCAGGCCTTCTTGTACGGCTATGATGCTTACGGGGAGGCGGAGAGGGCTTATCAGGAGAATCCTTATTGAAAAAAAAAGAAGAACAAAAAGAAAAAGGTTGGATATAATAGCTGCAGTAGTGTGATATCAGGTGTTTGTGTAAAGATATATATATATGCCGCTGTCTACAAGTGTCATAAAAGTCCCTTGTATTCTTTCAGCCAGGATAATCTATGAGGGTATCAATGCATTTTATTCCCATGTTCCTCTCCATTTGCCTAAGACTTCGGAGCAGTCTCAGGGGCCTGATCGTCCACCACCCACGGCTCCATATCACTGGTCCTGAGAACCGACGAAAAGACTGCTTCCACACGACCCATGGAGTAGGCAAACCCTCTGGGCGTCTCACCCGGTTTGGCATCCTCCGACTCGAGCAAAACAGCCGTCGACAGATGCCTGGGCGCAACACCGGTGCCAGAGTCCATGGGATAGCCACCCCAGTCAATCTCGACCTTTCCCGACTTTCGTACAATCAGCTTGCCCAGATAACCTGCCTGCGGCACCGCCTCCTTTACCTCCTCCTTGCTCTCCTCCTCTGCTACCTCCTCCTCCTTCACCTCGGTAGTCAGATCGACGGGAGCACTGTCCTGTTGCTGGCCGTCGAGCATGACAACATCGTCGTCGCCCTCCGTCTTGGCGAGCGAACCGTCCTCTTTGACGACGTAGAGTGGTGGTCTGACGGGGAACTGAAAGATGAAGGCGCGGTCGTCCAATTGTTGCGCAAAGAGGTTGCGCTGTCTCCGCAACTCCTCGGCTTTCCCGCTGCTGATCTGGAGCTTCTGGCTCATATCCACCAGCAACATATCATCGTAATCGGTTGTGTCGGCTTCCCCATAGCGTGGGGGGATGTTGTCCATGTCAACATCCTTGCCGCCGCCCTCAGTCTTTACTTTGCTGGCTTGTTTAGCAGCCAGCCTGTCCTTCGCGGCACGCTCCTTCTCATTGACAAAAAGACCCTCCTCGTCCGAATCTTCCTCTTCATCCACATCCTCCTTGTCGGCGTCCTCCTGAGACTTTGGCTGCACACGTCGGATACCCATGGGCATAAGGGGTTGGTCTTTGTTGTCTTCGTCGAAATCTTGGACGTAGTCGTGCAACAGGTCCGCGTTGACTCTGCCATCATCGGTAAAGAGACCACTGCCTTCCTTTTTGATGTAATCAGCCCTAGCAAAGCGGCCGCCACCCGAGGAGCCGCCATCTATCAAAGTATCAGCAAGTGTGCACGGCTAAGTAGTTGAGGTACGAGAAAAGAGGGCAAAAAACTCACATGCTCCTCCACCAGCAAGAGGGCCGACGGCGACTGGAGCTCTCGAGCCACCACGGAAACCACCACGACCACGAACTCGTACTATGGCCTTGGCAAGGCGAGCTTTCCGTTTCTCCTCAGCTTCGTCCTTTGCTTTGCTGATTTGACCGAGCTCGCGAGCGAGTCTCGCGCGGTCTGCTGAGCTGCGACGGACAGCCTTTGGTTTGAACCTGGGAGCTGTTCTTGGAGCGGGTGTCGCAGTTGTTGACCGGCCCCGGGGGGGTACTGATGTGGATGTGGAAGCTGTTGCGGGTGTGACTGTCTCGGATTTGACCTCAGCGGTGGCTGGCTCGGCGGAACTGCCGGTCATGTCGGTAACAGGTCCGGCGACGGGTGCGGCACTCGAAGCGTTGGCAGAGGCAGAGGCAGAGGCAGAGGCAGAGCCGCCACGGGCTGTACCTCCTCGGCCTCGACCACGCCCTCTGGGGGCGGCTTTGGGGGGCATAGCTAATTGCTGGATGTACGCGTACTGAGAAGAGTGATGAGGTAGTTGCCAATACTTTGTATGATAGGCGTGAGTTGAGAAATCAATCAATTGAGGTGATATTAATTCAATCACGTCGCATGTGTTTTGATGATGGAAAGAAAAGCATGGATGGATGGCATTTGCATTCTGAATTGTCCCCGCTGGACTTTTTGACCAGGGGTGCCTGCAGCATAAGGTGGGGGACGATACCTTACAAGCTCCCCTGTCAGAGCGCGGGGCAGGGGCCGTTCCTGGCGCCGATAAGAGATAAGGGTCTCCTGAGAGGCTGAGAGTGGCTCATAGCCAACCCTCCTCTTGGCACCCCTCCACACCACCTCCATACGAGACAGATACAGATAACGGCCAGCTCCGATCAAGCAAGAAAAGAAGACCATTCTTCACCATGACAATGGGGTGACAGCACAATGAACTCACCATTTCCCAAGTCTACGTCCGTCCCCGGGGAGGGCCACCTCGTCGCAAAGCTCCTACCCGAGGGCATCTCCGGGCTCGAGACCTTCACCTATCAGTACCCCCTCAAACTCATCTCACCTTCACGACCATCCGAAGATGAGAGCGTGTTGGTGTTCCTACTCTCCTATGGCGGCGGACTGGTGGCTGGCGACCAGGTCAACTTGAAGGTCGACGTGCGGCCCAAGGCCAAGCTGACCATCGTCACGCAAGGACACACCAAGGTGTTCACCTCTACCTCCCCCGACATCGTCACACGACAGGACATGCATGTCCACATTGCGTCCGAAGGCGCACTCTGCCTCCTGCCCGATCCTGTCCAGCCATTCGCGGGGAGCGTGTATGAGCAAACACAAATATTCCGACTCGAGGACAATGCCTCGATATGTCTTCTCGACTGGGTAACGCGGGGCCGTACTGCGCGGGGAGAGGACTGGAGCTTTGTCCGATGGGTTGGGCGCAATGAGATATGGACTATCCCTACTGCCGAAGGAGACGGAAAGACAGAATCAAGAGAAAGATTACTTGTCAGAGATGCGGTGATCCTAGACAGCAACAGGTCTCACCCGGAACTGGCCACGCTGCGAGACTCGATGCATGGCGTGGGGATCGTGGGGACATTGCTGCTCAGGGGGCCTCTGGTGAAGTCGGTGGGAGACTTCTTCTTGGCCGAGTTCGCTGCTCTACCAAGACTCGGAGCTCGTGATTTCCGAAGTGATGCTGCTAAGCAGGCAGCAGCGTTGGCTCACTCAACCCCGCGGGAGAAATGGAGAGCCGAGAGACTTGTGATGGAAAGGGACAGCAAGCTGTTGTGGTCGGCGGCCAATGTACGGGGGTGTGTGGTGGTCAAGTTCGGAGCCCCTGAGGTGGAAGATGGGCGGCTGTGGATTGGATCCATGCTGCAAGAAGAGGGCAGCATCTCACACCACTTTGGAGACCATGCCCTCATGTGTGTTCGATAACAATGACCTGTACGGATATATATATATCGACTTTTCATGATAATGACAGCAAAGACAATAGAGAAGAGAATAGGTATTCAGCAACTGAATACCTAATGTAGGTGAGGCACAGGCAGCAATAGGGGACAATGGGCCCCGGTAGGTGCATACGGCGCTGATTGTATGCTGATTGTAGCTGGAGGGTGGTCAGTGCACAGGGCCGTGTTGGTGGGGGAGAACCGGTTCAATCCGCCAAAATAATCTGGCGATCGCACCGACCCGACGCTTCCCCAGCCCTCTGAAAGACGCGTCAATTGCCCCCGAATCGCAGCCAGTTCCTGTGTTTGGGAAAGCCCTGTTCTACCCAGAAGCCCGACAAATGTGATGTTATCCGGACGACAGCCCCTCATGGAAACCTCAGACAACAACGCGACGGGCTCCCCAGCTCCCACCTCTTCGGCGCGCCGCTCAGGACGCGTCTCCAAAGCCCCCAACAAATTCACCCCCGATGCGCCCGTCGCCAGTAAGCGCAAGCGCAACGCCGATAACGATGACGATGAAGATGACGACCAGGACCATGATAACGCCGAGAACGAGGCCCCCGACGATGAAGAGGACAACAATGCGAGCGACGACGACGATGGCTCCGAGACCGCCGCCGAAGAACCACGGCGCGCAAAGAAGAAAAAGAAGACGCCCTCTTCGTCCGCCCGGCCGAGGAAACCAGCGACCAAGAAGCCAAAGACCAATGGCGACGCGCCCAGTCATGACCACATAGTAGGCCACCTGCCTAGCAGGCCAAAGAAGGTGGTCCGGCTTGCCATCACGCGTCCAACTGATGTTGGGCTTTACGGTGCGTACAGTCTTGTTATGGGGCGACTGTCTGTCGCGTGGATTGGACATGTGAACTGACCGAATGATAGCCGACATCTTTGCTTCCGGCGATTCCTCAGACAAGGTTGCGACAGAGTGGTACCACAAATACCAGGCCGACGATGCGGCTGCCGTGACGGAGCTGGTAAATTGCATCTTGCTGTCGGCCGGGTGTGACCAGCAGGTTACGCCGGACGACATCCGAGATCCCGAAAACTGCTCCAACAGACTGGCCGATCTGCAGAACGTCTACACCGAGGAGGGCATCACAGACTACCCCTTGGTTGCAAAGTCCAAAACGACCCGGTCTTTCCGCGATCTTCTGGTCGGCTTCTTCAAGTCACTATTGACCGTCTTGCACGAGACCGACATCCTCTACAAGGACACTGCACTGATGGAAAACATTGCTAGATGGGTCGCTTCCATGTCTTCGTCCACGCTCCGGCCTTTCAGACACACGGCCACTACCGTTGCCCTTGCTATGGAGGCTGCCTTGGTCGAAATTGCCAAGAAGCTGGATGACCGTGTGAGCAAAATGACCCAGCAGCTTGATGCAGAGAAGAAGCGCAAGGGCAAAAACAAGGAGCGTCTTGTGGTGATTGAGAAGAACCTGAAGGAGGCTGAAGAGAACCAGTCCATCTGCCAGGCGCAGATCTTGGATTTCTTCGACACTGTGTTTCTCCAGCGGTATCGCGACGTGGACGCCAGGATTCGCTGCGAGTGTGTCGAGGCTCTTGGTGGCTGGATCTGGAATCTGCCCACCCAATTTGAGACGCCAGAGTATTTGCGGTACCTGGGTTGGATGTTGACTGATGCGATGCCACAAACACGGCTGGAATCTCTCAAGCAAGTTACTCGCTTGTTCAAACGGGATGCTGAGAAGCTCGGTCACTTTATTGACCGGTTCAGACCTCGGCTGGTCGAGATGGCCACCAAGGACGCTGATATAAGCGTCCGGGTGGCTGCTATTCTTGCCATTCACATCCTCAAGGACACCGGCATGTTGGAGCCAGATGAGATTGACTCGATCGGCCGATTAATTTTCGACTCGGAGTTGCGTGTCCGCAGAGCAGTTATTGACTTCTTTGCTGGCTGCGTCAACGATTCGATCGAAGGCAAAGTGGAAGAGATGGGCGGCAGCGATGTGATCGATGAAGTTCTAGGCGAGGAAGACGATGACGACTATTCCTCTCCTCGCCGGGACTGGATCAGCATCAAGTGTCTTGCCGAGCTTCTTGCCGCGTACGACGCCCAGCTGGAGGAGGAAGTTAGCACCGTGCCACCCCGTGGTCTCGATATTGCCGTGGGAATGGTCCAAGCTGTTGCGCCGGAGACGAGGATATCTCTCGCCTCGCAGGTATTGTACGAGAAGATTGACCAGGTGAAGAACTGGGAGATTCTGTCTGGTTATCTCCTCCACGACCACACCACCAGCACAAAATCAAAGTCCAAGTCCAAGGCGTCCAAGAGCAACTCTAATGAAGCTGCCTTCAAGGCTGCTGTGGCGCCTGAGGGCAACGAGGAAGCCATCATTCTTGAGATTCTCGCGTCGGCTGTCAAGCTCAGTCTGTCACCCAACGCGGAGGATAGACATCGGAGGAAACCCCGAACAGATGCGGCCGATGCTGCGGAAGAATCAGCGATACACTTGGCAACCAACATTCCCCGTCTGCTGAACAAGTTTGGTGCGGACGAGAAGACAGCCGTGATAGTACTACGGCTCGAACACTCGCTTCCACTGGACATCTTCCAGCAGCTCCGTCAAGATTCAACCACCTTCAGTCGTCTGCTAGACGAGATTTGCACCCAGTTCGACCGTCACGTCGACCGCGGTGTCTTGGCCGAGGCCACGGCTGCCCTTTTGCACGCCCGCAAGCACGATGAGCTCCAAGAAATCACCGACAGCAAGATTGCCGACCTTTGGGAGACTGTCATCAACGCCCTCCGACACTTTGATAAGAACAATGAGCTCTCTGTCCGGGGTAACATGGACCCAGCAACGATCACGGGCCTAGGCAACATTCTCCTCAAAATGTCCAAGCTGGCCTCGATAGCCAATCCGACCGAGTTCCTCGAGTCCGGGGACAACCCCGCCATCGAGCTCCTGATCAAGATCATCCACCGCGGCAAGCTGGACGCCGTTGACGAAGCCCTCGACGACCTCGAAGACGAAGCCGTGTCCTTTGCGGTCTCGTCTGTCCAGTTCTACTTTATGTGGAAAGTCCGCTCGCTGATCGGCAGCGTCCAGTCGCGGGCCGACATCTCCCGCGACGCCATCCTCGCGCTCGACTCCCTCAGGCAGGATTACTCCCGCAACCTCATCTGGACGCTGTCCTCCCGCGGGACGAACGACGAGCTGAGGCTTTTCTCCACTGGGGGGTTGTGCGACCTGCACATTTGCTTCGCGACCCTCCGCACGGCGATCGCGCAGCAGTCGACGCAGGGGGCGGCGGAGCCAAAGTCGTACACGGACCTGGAGCCGCTGCTGGAGCCGATCAGGGCTGACCTCATGACGGAGCTGATTGAGATTTTTGACGCGGCGGAGAGGGCGTACGCAAAGTGTCTGAGGCGGACGCTCAACGAGCCGGGGGAGGATGAGGAGCCGGTGGAGGAGGAGCTGTCGGATGATGAGGGGGAGGAGGAGGAGGGGATGACGCCGCTGGAGAAGAAGGGGAAGGAACTACGTCTTGAGCGCGCACTCTGTGAGTTAGCAGGGAAATATGTGCTTTGTATTTTGGCCAAGATGCTGGACCAGAGCGGCGGGGGGAGGTTGAGGAAGAGGATGCTGAGGAATCAGAACAAGCTGGGGGGGAATCTGAAGGAGGTGGTGGCGTATTTGGATGAGGGGAGGTTGAGGGAAAGGGTGGAGAGGTATACCAACAAGGGGAAAAAAGTTGCCAAGGGGGTGAGGAAGCCTTCTGCGGGGGGGAATAAGGCTGGGGGTGCGGCGGGTCAGGGGGGGAAGAAGCTGAGTGAGGAGATTGTGGTTGACGGGGAGGATGATAGTGAGTTGTCCGAGGTTGAGTTGGAATTGGAAGAGGATCCGATTGAGGAGGAGGGGGAGGGGGGGGAGGAGGATTTGAGACGGAGGGGGTTGGTGGAGGAGGAGGTTATTGATGAGGGTGGGGAGGATGGGGATCAGGGGGAGAGGATGGAGGAGGATAGTGTTATAGGGGATTGAACACTACATATATGGCAGGGTTAAGATGTTTTACCTAGGAAAGGTTGCTTGTTTGCTTGGGCGGGCGGACATGATGATATGGGAATGGGAAATGGGAAATGGGAATGGGGTGGCGGTTGGGAATTGTCTTTTTTTTGCTTTCGAGTGTTAGATTATTATGTATTCTTGTTGCTTTTTTTTGTGTTATTTGATTCATTGTTGCTTGCACACACATTTTGCTGTAAGGGACAAAAAGGGAGGGGGGTGGGGGGTGTTTTGTTGTTGAGGACATGGCGTGCTGTAATCAGCTCATTGATGTATTAAGCATGGAGTAGGAGTAGTGGAAGGGCTTTTGTTGATTATATCTACTCTACGCCATCAAACGTGCTTACTTGGCTGTCGTCACTGGAGGGTGTCTCTTCCATTTCCAGTCGTGTGTCTCTCTGTCTTTGTGTAGTGACGGTACCCACACAATGATACTGTTGAAAGTGTAGTCGCCTCGGTCAGGGTGATGGCTGCCGTCAACACCCTGAATTGTTCATTCGAGATCCATGCTTCTTCCTTCCATATGTATTGTCGGTCGTCGAAAAAAACAAACGCAAAAAGAGGCACCGGCCAGCCCCCTCAGACCGTCCATTCTGCAACTCCTGCGACTCAAATTAGTCGAAATAAGTCGAAATAAAAAGCAGTAGTAGATAAGCTTGAAATGGAATGAAGAACACAACAGATGAAGTAGTAAGTGGCTGACGGGAAAAAGAGGCAAAAGGCAAAAAGCTCACCGGCCAGCCCCCTCAGACGGTTCTGAAGGGGGTGGTCGGCTGCGAAAACCCGGTGGTTTTACTTCGATTCGAACTCGGGGGCTACCGATTGCAAGCCCCCGGCGGGGGGGGCAGCAGCTCCTCACATCCTTACCATTTGACCTGACCACAGGTTGTGGCGCCCTGGTAAGGATGTTGGGAGCTGCTGTTGGAAGGGAGTAGAAGTGACCTAATATATAAACCACTGGTTTGCTCCTTCCTCCTGTGGCGACTTCGTCACCGGCCAGCTGCCGCGGGGTGTTGACGCTCAAACGAGCCCAAACGGAAGTCCATTTGTCATGCTCAGAAGTGCTCAAACTTCCTGACTCTTGTGTTGCTGCTGCTTCATAGTGGTTACCTACTTACCTAGTCTGGAAAGCGTAGATGGGCCTCGACATACTTTCTGGCGGGCGTGTCTCGACGGTGAGATGCGGTTCTGAACAGAAATACCTACCCTACTGTATTTAAACAGAAAAGAATTTTTCGAAAACTCTATAACATAGACCTTGTACCAATCTCTATCCCAAACGGAGGGGTTGTCAACATGTTTTCGTTGTATATCCTTCAAATCCTCTCTTTCAAAACTCCGCTCAAGCCAATACTAACATCGAAAATACTGTCTACAAGATCCCAAAATGTGCCAAATCCAACTAACGAGCTGTGTCCAGATTCCCTGCAGATATGCTACGTAGGTACAGTCACCCTTACGGATATCGTAAGCAACTCGCTTGTGGTAATAATATATCCCATAATGTAATCAGATTCTACCTCTAGGTAATCGCAAACAACCGCCGAGGATGCCCAGAAGTGAGTTGTAAATTGACCCGTCCCTCCATTCCTCAGGTACTTTCACTGGCAGCAAAAGGGGTCGATGGTGGTAGCAGCAGCCTTGTTCTTGATAACATCTCTCGTAACGATGATCTTGCATGCCACAGAAAAGATGACAGATCCACTTGTCAACGTCTTTGGAATTTTATCCCTCGTGAAACAACAACTCTAACTCAACCCATAAATACTAGTTCCTCTACTGTAAATACCCCCAAACAATGCACCCGTCCCAGCTCGTAATATCATATCCTTCCAAAGTCAACCCCCCCCCCCCCCCCCCAAACCCTCACTGCAGCTCCCTAACCTCCCCATCCCCCCTCTCCGTAGGCAACTCTGCCCCCCTCCCAGGAATATACCCCCCCTGCTGCTGCTGCTGCTGCCGCTGTCCATAAGGGTTATTATACCCCGGCTGGCCCCCCCCTCCAAACTGCTGCTGCTGCTGCTGCGGAGGCGTCACAGGGTTATTATTATTATTACTATAATTAGTAAACCCCTGACCTGGTGCTTGTTGCCCCCCTCCAAACTGCCCCTGCTCCTGCCCCCCAAACTGCTGCTGCTGCTGCTGCTGTTGATTCTGAAAAGCATACCCCCCTCCCTGAAGAGGCGGAGGCGGACTAGGCGTCCCACCCCCCTCAAACCCGGGACTATTCTCCCCCCCTCCCGTGGTCGTGGTGGTGCTCATGAAGCTCGGCTTGACGATGCTCCCCCTCGGATCCATCGGGCTGTACCCCTGCCCCCCGCCATAATACTCCGAGATTTGGTTCGACGGGTGCTGGGCAGCGTTATATGACACGTGAGAAGACGGCGGTGGTGGCGGTTGGGAGAAGGACATGTGGCTCGAAGGCGGGGCTTGGGAGAAGGACATGTGGCTTGAAGGCGGGGCTTGGGAGAAGGACATGTGAGATGATGGAGGGGGGAGGTTGTTAACCTGGGTGACTGCTGGTGCGGGTGGGGGATTGTTTTGGGGCTGGTTCTTTTTCCTGGTGAGAAGCCAGATGGCGAGAGCGAGGAGGGCGATGGCTGCTATGCCTCCTACCACGCCGCCTACGATGGGGCCGATGGGGGTTGAGCTGCCTCCCGAGGGGGGAGGGGAGGTGGAGGCGGGGTTGTTGGTGGAGGTGGTTGATGAGGTGGTGGTGGTTGTTGCTGTGGTGGTGGTGAAGGGGCCTGTTCGGGGGAGGACGGTGGCGTAGACGACGTCTGAGCCGGCTGCTACACCGCACCCCATGAGGGTGTACGAGTTTGGACCGTTGGCCAGATCGGCGTAGATGTGCGTGAGACAGTGGGGGTATTCCGTCTGGCCGCACCAGAGTGTGAAGCCGTTTCTGGTGGTGAAGAGGGAGCGGTCTGTTGAGTCGAGGCAGCGGGTGGGCACAGGGCAGTTGCTGGTTGTGGTGTCGCAGCAGCCGATGTGGGTGAGCAAGGCGTTGTAGTGGCAGGACTGGGTGATGTCGCAGTACAGGGGGATTGCTGTGGTCGCTGTTAGTTTTGACTACTTTTGATGATGACAGACAAGAAAGGCGGTGCTTACAAGCTAAACCGCTGACATATCCGCATGTTGGTCCCTTGAACTCCTCCTCGCTGCTGCTGCGGATGCCAGTGACACTGATCTGTCTCTTCCCTTGCAGCCTGAGAATAACCTCATCCGTCTTCTGCCCTTCTGGCGGCGAGGTCATGGTAGGTGAGATGCCCATCATGAAATCCTTGTGGTCACAACCAGTCTCCTTCGCCGGCTCCCACCGCGGCTCATTGCCGCTGCCCCATTTCAGAGCTTTTGCATCAACCAGCCCAGCCCAGCCCACCGCAAGGGCACCTTCAACAATCCTTCTCTTCATGCTGTTCCGTGCGTCCAATTCAAGCTGGGTGGGTGTATGACTCCTTTATGACCACCGATATCCGTTACGGCCGCCAATGCCACCTGTCGTCCACAGTCATATATATATCTGTCGCCTTGCCGTAAACAAACCGCCGGAAAAACGACAGCCAGTCAATCACACCCCAATTCCAGTTGAAACAAATCAAGAGAAACAAAAAAAAAAAAACCTCCTCTCAACGGCCAAACCGGACACTCGGAACCTTTTAACCACCACCACCCACATCACACCCAAACAACCGCAAGGCTCCCAGCCCCAGAATCCCCCCCCCCCCCCCTCCTCTTTAGATCCATGTCTATCCTACCACCGCATCCTTCAGCTGAACCAATATTGCATCCCTACCTCCCCCTCCCCATTGGCCATATCTCCCCACACCCGCACATCCCCCCCTCTCCCATGTGGCTTGTTTATTCCCCCTTCTTCAAATGGTGCCATTTATTTCCCTCTCTCTACTCACGTACCGACACTCCCTCCAAGTCTCGGTACTCCCCCGAAAGGAAATGCGCCATCATTTTTACTCTCTATCCAGCAATCGGTGGCGTTCAAAACGTGCACCCACAGCGAGGCTGAGCCCCCCTTCTACATAGCGCGATGTGCTGTCCCTGCTGCCCATACCCGTCGTGCTGTCGTACCCCAAGCGGGGGGGGGGCTCCCCCCAGTTCCACTCAGTGCACTCCTTGTTGCAGAAGTTCTGAGCCCGGCTAGCCATCACGGCGTAGTCTCCTATCCATCACGGGTCTAA
This sequence comes from Cercophora samala, assembly GCA_030512305.1. Taxonomy (NCBI): domain Eukaryota; kingdom Fungi; phylum Ascomycota; class Sordariomycetes; order Sordariales; family Lasiosphaeriaceae; genus Cercophora; species Cercophora samala. Next base: position 13,558 of record JAULSY010000027.1, on the reverse strand, counting down.
CCAAACAGGGTGAAAGATCCCACCAACATTGAAAAATGGTCAAAACACACCAAAATCAACCGCGATTTCGTGCAGGACGATCTAACAAATATTTCAACCACCCACAACCAAGACAGTCAGCACATTACCCACTGCTTCCACCAGGCCCGGCCTGCGCACTGAATCAATGGCTTAAATTGAAGCCTGTATTTACGGGCTGCAATTGCAAGGCTATTGAATTGGCTGTTGAATTGGCTGTTGAATTGGCTGTTGAATTGGCTGTTGAATTGGGTGGTGGTTTGCACTGCGTGGTGGTTTGAACTGCATGGTGGTTTAAACTGCATGGTAGTGCCGTTTAAGTTGCAACCCCGCCCACACAAGCCATACTTCAACACCTTCGTCAACGACGATTCATATTAAAACATTGCTTGAATCAAATTACCAGGCTCTTGGCCTTCCTTTTGCACCTGGTTTGCTTCGATTTGACTGGGTTTTGGCCTTGCAACTATGTGTGGTTGTGCGTGTGTGCTGCTGCTTGTGTTTTTCGATGTTTTTCAGCAAAAATGCCAGATACGGCTAGGCCCGTGATGGATAGGAGACCACGCCGTGATGGCTAGCCAGGCTCAGAAGTTCTTCCCAAAAGCTTGTCCCGACGATCAGGCAGTCAGAAACAGGGGCTTCGGTGGAGGAATAATCTCACCGAGCCAACTGCACATCACCTCGGCACACACAACAACATCAACATCCCGAGAAGACCTGATGAAAATCGGGCTTCCACTGCGCAGCCCAAGCGCAGTCTTGTTGATGAGGAGGGAGGGGGTGACATCAAATTCTATTCAGGTCGTCTGCCGTGTAACCACCCACCCACCACTTACCCAGTTCAAAATATGCAGGGTATCAAGAGAGGAACGTGTGTGTGATCAAGAACGGAGGTGATTGGTCAAAAGCTTGTTGAGCTCTTCACACTTCAAAACCAAAGCTGCAAAAGGCAGAAGCGGGAACGGGCAGGTTTTTGTTTCTTGTATGAATAGCATTGTCAAAACTAATAAACTTCTAATAAGACATGCATTGCATTGCATTTGGTATCATGATGGCAAGGCAGACAGACACACCACCATTGAATATACCTATGTCCTCGTAGGGTTAGGGATATCCCATGATATTGGTAACACATCTTCATGACGCGCGCCCCATCAATGCCAAACACTCGTCATCAGACAACCGATCAGCATAGGTAGTATGCCCTCGAATCATTTCGCTATGCCACCATCCAAAAACAAAACAAAAAACTAAAAAAAAAAAAAGGTACACGATTCGCTCACCCTCCCCCCCCGCCCAATATTCCAGACTCCATGCCAGCAAAGCAACATTTACATGAGTTAACTCATTCGCCTGAGTTTTCTTCCTTTCATATTCCATATTAAACTCCCCTCCATCCCCATCCCCATCCCCCTCACACCATCCCCATATTCAACACCCAATCAAAACATCTATGAAACCCCCCCCCCTAAGTCAAATCCATATCCCCCCATCCCCCAAACCCACCATCAAAATCCGCCCCTACCAACGTCGGCAACCCCCCAAAGATATTATCCCCATCCAAATCCCCCCCTCCCCCCCCAATCGCACTCCCCGCCGCGCTCCCCAGATCAACCCCATCATGATTATCAACCCCCCCCAACCCCGTAGTATCAATACTCATCCCCTCCCCACCCACACTCCCCACCCCCACCCCCACCCCATCCCCAACTCCCACACCCTGCGCAGCAGCAGCAGCAGCAGCAGCAGCCATGGCATCCCCCAGCGTATCCCCCCCCCCAACCCCCAACCCCCCAACCATATCCCCCTGCCCCAACAACCCCGCCACCGCAGTCTGCGGCATCTCCATCTGCCCCTCCACCTGCCTATACAACCTCACCACCGTCTCCGCCATGACCGGATCCCCCTTCTGCATCTTCTTCCACTCCTCCGCCTCATGCTTGAGCACCTCCCTCAGCGTCAACCGCCTCTGCACAGGCGGCGGCGGCGGCGGAGGAGGAGGAGGAGCAGCAGCCGCAAACCCCCCCGCCCCCGTCCCATCATCGTTCGCCGGGTTCGTCGACGCCAACGACGTGTCGTTTGTCACGTCTGGCGCGCAAACGAGGGAGCACACCACATCGTACGCTGCACTCCCCTGCCCCGACTCTGTCAGCGTCTTCAGCTCGTCCAGCAGCGCCGTCAAGAGCTGCTTCGCGCCCAGCAGCTTCAGCGCGGCAAGCGTCTGGCGGTGGGTGTAAGCCGTCGGCGTCGTGTTGCCCCCCAGCGGGGCCTGCTGCACCGAATTCACCAGGTTCTGGATGGTGTGCCTCACAGCCGCCAAGATTCCCCAATCCAAATTCTGCGCCTGTTGCCGGTTCGTGCCCGCAAGACTCCCCGGTAATGTACTGCCATTCCCATGATTTCCAGGCGTGTGGTTCCCATGGGTCGTCGTCCACGACTCAAGCTCCGCGTGATCAGCCCCGCCTGTTCGCCTCGACACCGTGAGATTCTCCTTGATGGCTCTCAGTAATGGCTCTACCTCTTGTGACTTGGGGTCGGAGCGTTGATAGGACCGCAAGGCGTGCTCTAATGGCTTGGCGACAATGTTGAGAACCGACTGAAACATCGCCGAGGCCTCGTTGGAGATGGAATTAGGCCGAATGAGCAGCTGGAGAATCTTGATGATAGACCTCTGGCCTTCTGGACCCTCTGCCCAGAGCTGATTCGATAGATATAAAATCGCCGGAACCAGCGAAGGTAATAAGAAAACCTCGACCAGATCTGCCACAGTCAGCATTATCCACATCCGTGACAGCAAGAATAAAACTCACACTCAAGCCCGCTCTTCAGCGTCTCCTCGTTCAAGTACCCGGAGCTCAAAGCGACCGAAATCTGCCCAAAAAGCACCGGCATGAGCAAGTAGAAATCCTGCGGAGGACACGAAGCCATCAGCTCATCCCCCAACCCCCCCTCCGCAAACAACCCCTGTATCCACCCATTAAGATGCGAATGTTCCTGCGGACTGAGATCCGAAAGCAACCTCACAGTATGCCCTCCCCCTATTAACTTTCCAACAAAAGAATCCGGCGACCTCACCCCCAAATCCGCCGGCGAGAGGTTGTACCGATACACAAACGCCATCAGCAGCAGCAGTATCGACCCAAACTCCTCATACACCGGCTGATACTCCCCCTGCTCCTCATCATACCCCCCCCAATGATCAATCAGCTCCCGCAACGGGTGCAAAATCTTTTGCGCGGGGCTGAAAAGCAGCAGAATGTCCAACGACAGCGGCTTGCTCGCCAGCTGGCTGCACAGCTGCTTCAGCGCCATCGTCTCCGTGTTTCGACAGAGACTGCCAATCACCTCGACCACCGCCTGCGCGGCCGCCCCCACGTTCCCATTCATGTTATCCAGCTCCCCAATCAGCTTCTGCGTCTTGTCCGAGTCCTGCAGGCACGACTGGACCAAGATGTCCTTGACGTACCGCCCTTCGTCCGGCAGCGTCTGGTACGTGATGTCGCCCAAAAGGTTCTGTATAGCCGGCTGGGACAACAACCCGTGAAGCTGGCAGGCGAAGCAAAAGTCTTGGCGCACCGAGTCCTGGAAGGACGACCCCGTGTTGGAGGACATGTCAAACAAGCCCGAGAAGGTCGGGAAGATGTTGGTATCCACCTGGCCCAGCGCCTCGGTGATGCAAATCTCGGGGTTGAATGGGTATAATGGCGACGACTGCGCCAGAGAAACCAAAACTAGTGGCACCTTGTTGACCACAAAGGACTTGAGTAGATGGCCAGCCTTGGCCCCCTCGTTGCGGAAGACGGCGTTCGCCAGGACGTCAAACGATGCCAGGATCAAATGAACAGCCGCTTGCTGAACATCACCCCTATATCTGTTGTGTAGGTATGTGAAAAGCGCCACATCGTCAATCATGGGGCGCCCAACGAGCTGTCATTCGTCAGCATACCAACCATTCCTGTTCAGAAACCGGACCAAACACGTACTGCAGCACTAAGATAGATATATAACCCAGCTCGGGTGTTGACAATAGGGATCTCCGGGACCTGGAAGCTTTCCAGCCCCATCACATTGTCCATGTAGCTGTTCATGTCTGAAACAGCGGCGTCCTTCTTTTCGATGGAATCGTACGTCACAAGACTCTGTGCTCGGAACATCTCCAGTTGGCTCGCGATGGAGGGATTAACCTGCATTATCGATGGTAGAAACGCCTCGAGACTCTGCGCAAGCTGCTTTCTAAGGCCTGTTGTATAACCGGTTAGTACAGGGGGCCATCCGGCGCATCATGGGACAGTATACCTTTGGCTGCTGGTAGCAGAAAAGTCTTTGGTACTGTTGGGTTCGCACTAAAGGCATTCAGAAACATGATGAATGATTCTCGCGACCTTTCCATCTCCAGCTTGGCATTCAGACTATGCATGCTCCCAAAAGCGTCCTGAGAAAAGATTGTCGCCGCCTCGGTGAACAAGGCCATCCACCTCACCAATATTTTGGACGTCTCGACCACATCCCTGCCGCTCTTGATGCCAATGCCCTGGTTGACCGTTTGCGCCAGGCGCCAGAAGAGAATGGCTTCGGAGGAGTAGGACGAGGTCCATCGCAGCAGCTTCTTTCGCGGCGGCGGCGGCGGCGGCGAGCTCGCCTCTCGTTCCTTGGACGGTTGGTCTTCGGGCTGGGGGTGTATCTTGGTGTGTATGGTAGAGTATTTGAAGAGGGCTTTGAGGACGGAAGCGGTGTCGACGCGCCTCTGCTTTATGAGGTGTGTGAGGTAGAGAGGCGCCCGCGGGTCGAGGGCCACGTTGTTATCGGCGGTGGGCCGCAGGAGGAGCTCGGATATGAGGGCGGGCGGTAGCGGGTGCTTGACGAACAGGATCTGGGAGAAGACGGCGAACTGGTCGGGATCGAGGCGTTGGAGTCTGGCGCGGGTGATGAGGTGTTCCCACTGAGCCACGGCTGCAGGCAGGCCTGTCAAGCTCGAGGCTGCTGTCGCGGGGCCTTCCATTTGGCTGGCCGGGGTGACATTGATTGGCTAGAGATGGTGTCTATGGCATGTATCGGGGGGTTCAAGTCACCTACCTGTACTGGGCCATTGGGTTTTCTTCTTTGTGAAAGGGAAGCTCTTGTTGAATTTGTTTGTTGGATGACCTACGGACGGGATGTTGCGGCGCGCGCCTTGAGCAGCAGCCATTGGGGAAGTGCATTGGGGAAGTGGGGCTCTTGGAAGACAGGGCAGGGGCTTTGGAACTTGGGGTCGGGACCCACCCAAGCTCCGGCCCGCTCTCGCAGTTGGTGGTGTTGGTGGGTGTGGTCTGTGCACCAGGACCTAGAACCTTGACTTCAACTCTGATTTCACTCGGGCTTCCCAGTTTATTATTATTACTATGTACTGTATACCTTATTGATGTATATCTCTGGATTTGGTGTTCAGAATTGATTCCCTTGTTCAGTCATGGCAGTGAACCATTAAGTATTCTCTCATTTCAGGACCTTGAGAGCAAGTTCTACGTCGTACCGCATTCCCCCTAGTTTATCCTAATTGGAACTGGACCAGGAAAAGGTTAATGTTCCTTCTCTGTGTGTGGCGTGGTGTAGCAGTCTCACTCAGCAGTCTCTCTCTCTTTTTATTTTTCTGTCCACAACATGTCCACGTACCGTACTAGGTAAGGTAAGGTAGGTTGGCTGGCACGGCCCTTGTGCGATCCACTCCTATCTTATTAGCGGTGATTGCTTTTGACCGACTATCTCCATCCCGTCTCATTTATTTTCTCCCTAACCACCTCCTCTCACCCCATTACCGCCCACATTCCCATCCAAATAACCACTCCCTATAACCCATCATGGACCACTACTCAATGCAGCCATCCGCCAAACGCCAGCGTGGCAACACCGCTGATGACGACGATGCAGGGCAAGACGCCAATCAGCACTCTGTAAGTAAAAATAACACCCCACCTATTTCACCTCATCTCACCCTTCAATCACTAACAGTCGACCAAGACGCCTCAATACTATCAAACATATCAATACTCTCAGGCACCTGCCTACTCCCAGGTGCCCCAGTATGCACAAGCCCAACCTCAACAGGCTCAAACGCAGTACTACCAGTCCTCCCAACAGGCTCAAAATCCACAGTACCGCCAGGCCTCACAACACCTGACAGCGTCTCAGTACCCCCAGACATCCCAGTACTCTCAGGTGTCCCAGTACCAGGCTGCGCAGTATCCCCAGTACCAGCAGTACATGCAGAATTCACAGGCCTCACAGACTTCCATCTACGCTGCTCAGTATAGCCAACAGGTTCATCAAGCTCAACAGGCTCAACACGCCCACCAGGCTCAGCAGGCTCAGCAGGCGCAACAGGCACAGCAGGCGCAACAAGCCCAGCAGGTGCAACAGGCCCAGCAGGTGCAACAGGCACAGCAGGCACAGCATGCTCAACAGCTTCGGCAAGCTCAACACGCTCAGCAAGTTCAGCAAGCTCACCAGGCCCAACAGGTCCAGCAAGCTCAACAACATGCTCAACAACAAGCCCACCAGGCCCACCAGGCGCAGCAAGCTCAGCAGGCACAACAGGCTCAGCAAGTCCAACAGGCTCAGCAAGCTCAGCAAGCTCAACAGGCTCAGCAGGCATACCAGGCTCAGCAAGCACAACAGGCACAACAGGCTCAGCAAACCCAACGGGCCCAGCAGGCAACCCAATCTCCCCACATTTCACAGGCTTCTGGAACTCCCATGGAATCACGAACACCTCTGACCCTACAGGCCCTCCTTCAAGAGAGGGCCTCTCGGACCCCCCAGGAGGATTCCCGGGCCCAAGAGAGTCATCCGACCCTGGACGACATCAGCTCCAGGTTGCCTAAGTATAGCGAGGCTCAGCTCACACAAGTCATCACGAGTCTCGACCTTCCTGTGGCCCAAAAGCTCCTTGTCGTTGCAGCCAAAATGCATCCTGATTTCGCCTACATGATTGCCCAGTATGGCAAGCTTAATGCCCAACCAGCACCGCCAGGCCCGACCAACGAACCGATCAAGACTTCAGTTGAAACCGGAGCCTATGAGCAAGACTATAACGTTGACGACGAGTACGACGACGAAGAAGGCGAGGATGAGGATGACAACCAGCACAATGCCCCGGGCAGCTCCTCCCTGAACTTTGATCATTTGGCTGAAGAAGCCCACTACCTCCTCAACGTCAAGTACGAGCGTTTCAGTGCGCGCCAGCAATATGATATGTCCGGTGACGTCAGTGATAGCTTGGAACGCTCCGTCACCAAGATACTCAAACAGGTCAAGAAGAATCCCGACTATGGCACCAAGCTCAGTGGAGTGACCAATCTCTGGAAGATACTATGGGGCGTCTTGACATCGCCGGGTCAGATTGCCCATGAGATCCAAAAGGATCATCGTGAGTGGGACGAGAAATTTGTCAAGCTTCACAAGTTCATGAGCAGAGATGAGATTGAGAGGCTCAAAGTGCAGGAGGTGGACGGGAAAAGGTGGCCTGAGAAGGTGGAGGAGTTGGCGAAGAAGGCGGATGACTACGCTATCTACGAGGGGATAAGGGAGGTGGTGGATTTACTGCAGAGGTAAGAAGAAGATGGGATGATGGTATGGGGTAAGTTGTTCACATATACAGACGAGGTAGGTAATTTTTGTTGGTTGTGGTGGGATTTGCATCTCTTTGAACCGCTTGCCATTGTAACGTTTTTTTCTTGGGTAGGTATTTGCTTGTGGTTGCCTTTCTGATCTGCCACTTTTTCGATGTGAGGGGCGTCAACGAATACCCTTGCTTCTATCCAACATCAAGACCAGACAATCAATATCAGTATCTTCACATTTTTCTTTGGTTTTTTGTGCTTTCAATTTCCCACTCTCAACAGACAATAAAAATGCCTCCTTGAGGATGACGAGGATGAAGATTCCCAAGACGAAGAAGAAGAAGAAGAAGAAGAAGAAGAAGAAGAAAACCAACGAGAACCCCCCATCTGCTTTGACAACTACAGCTGACATAGACTGAAATAAACAAGTCCTTGATGAGGTTATGTACATGCCGTCGCGGTAAGGTATCGTGGGAAAACAGCAGAGGAAATGTGGAAAGAAAACGGAAAGAAGTCAGATACCTAGGTACATACATAAGCGTGATAAGGTACATACCTACCTACCATGGATGGTGGGGGATGCCGAGATAAAAACAAGCTTTCTGCCACCCGACTAGGTACGGAAAAGACAAAAAGCTTAAAATCCAGCCTGATTTCCCCACTCACTCGCGGATGTCTGCGCTGTGATCTAGACGATTGATCACTTCGGTTGTTCAATATGCCTTGTAGTATTCATTATACCTGGCAAGTCTTCTTGACAGATATTGTGGGAGCTTTGCCAAGCCATTGGTAGAAGAGGTTCAACGAGTACATGGGTCGAGTTCATGTGTGGCGGATGGGCTTAGCCACCGAACGAGTGGAATCTTCATCGAGACCATGACGCCAAAAGCTCGGCTTGACCGTTGCAGCTATTGAGAAGCTTGATGTGCTCCTCATTCCCGGCTCCGTCCCCCTCTCTCCATGTCCGAGTCCGGGTCCTTGATTTCCAAGAGACTTCCTCTGTTCCCTATTTCCCAAGTCTCTTTCACTTTCCCCAGACAGGACAGAAGCATAGCGTCTCCCGAAACAAAGCAGTGCGTAATGTCTTTTTATATCACCTTTGCTGTCAAGTCTCTTTTCAGCATGCTTACTCATTTCACAGACTATGGCATCAACCAGTCAGCCAACAAAGCGGAAGCGCTCCAACAGCGACGATGGTGGCAAAGTGACTGTCAAATCTGAGGTCAGGGTCAAGCGGGAGTCCTCCGAAGCAACAGCTGTGGGTTTGATCCAACACACCATCACTCAACTCCATGGGATTGACTCCTCCTCCAGGCACCCCTCCCTTCTTACGAATACACGCAGCTGCGGAGCATGGCTGGTAAAATCTCCGGCCCCAGAGTCCGCAAACTGCTCGCACAAGCTACCCAACGACACCCCGATGTCCTGGAGGAACTGGAACGAGAAGTAGCAGACCCGGTTTCAAAGTTACTAACCTTTGACCGTGCCGCCGGTAGTGTCAAAAACATACTCAAACCTTGGGCGCTGATTGATTACGGAACATGGCTCATTGGCAACATGATCAATTATGGTGTTGTTCGCGACGTGACAGAAACCTCCTCTTTCGAGACCAAGAGGGGTGCCATTTACACCCTGACCACCATCTTGAGCCATATAATCAATGCTAGAGGCGGTCTCGCGAAAGAGATCCATACGACACATTTTTGCGGCAGCTGGGGTCTGTCGATTCTCGGTATCCTCAAATTGTGTACGGCGCAGGAGCTTGGATATTTGGGCTGTTGGGAGTCCCGGCTGGATGAGGTTGTTAATGATGCGAGAAGGCGGCTCGTGTTTTTTCATGACTTGCAGGCAACACGGGCGTATTTTCGGTCAAAAGTCGGGGACGGAGGGCAGAACAAGGTCAATGCTCTGCCGTTGGCGAAGGAGAAGCCCTTGCTGGTGAAGGAGGAGAAGCCGCCAGTGGTGAAAAAAGAAGAGTATCTGTTGGTTAAAAAGGAGGAGAAAAAGGAGGTGGTAAAAGAGGAAGAGAAAAAAGAGGGGGTAAAAGAGGAGGTAAAAGAGGAGGAAAAAGGGGAGGTAAAGAAGGTCAAGGTAGAGCACACCGAGTGATGAGATCCTATATGGAACATATGGAAGGAACGATGCCCACAGGCAGATGACGGCGTGGTGGTCCACTGTGTTTGTTTGCTCTTTCCTTTATCCAACGAATTTCACTGATGCTGCCTAAGACCCCGCAATACTTGCTGTGTCTGTTTGCTGAAGTGTCTTACTCTCTGCCTGTCTTTCACTTCTCTCCATCATCAACACCAGACCGGGCTGTACTGCCGCAAAAATGCCCTCCTCCAAGGCTGCCAAAAAGAAACAGCGCCTCAAGAAGGCGGCTGCTGAGAGAGACGCGGGAGTAAGTCATGTTTGCTGCCCATTGCGCTTCAATGGCATCAGAACTGACCCGGCAACAGACTTCCGAGATGACCAACGAGGATATCACCGCACTGGTCTCGGCCCTGGAACCCAAGTCTTACGAGCAAGTCATCGTCGACTCTGCCCGCCAGTTTGGCGACGTTGCCGATATGGTCGTCAGCCAGCACCAGTCACTTCTCAAGATCCGGGCTCACGAGAGAACACTGGTTACCGACTTTGCACAAATGACCAAGGCGATTGACAGATCTCTGGGTGTCAAATATCACGATTTTCTTGCCTCCACCACGGCCGAGAACCGTCTCACCCAGGTTCGAAAGTACGCCAAGAAGCTGGTCAGCGACATTGATGCCGCCCTGAACTACATGACCGCTGAGATCACATCGGACTGGCTCTATGCCACCAAGCTTGCCGCCTTGGACAGCATTCGGAGTGTGCTGGAGAGCATTCTTCGCAGCCCCAAGCCTCTCTTGAGCGCCATGTCCCGCCAGCCAGAGTTCAAGAACTGGGATGTCAAATTGATGGTGGTGTTGAAGCATTTCAGCAGCACCGACATGTGCAAGCTCAAGTGTGGCCCATTCCAATGCGGCGAGCAGGAAACTCCTACCCAGTGGATGAAAGACATGAAGCGCCTGTGTCTTCTCCATGAGATCACTGACAAGAAGGTGTTCGGTCATTGGATCGACCGTGCCTTTGAGTTGAAGTATGAGGGCGTGCAAGCGACCACTATCCCTGAAGGTGCAAAGCAGGGCAATACTGGCGGAGAGAAGAATTCTGTGAGTCTTTGACGCCCATTTCTCCCTCCGTCTTCCAGAGCCTGGCGTTGACTAACACTTGTTGCAGGCTGTGCCCTCTCAGACTGAGGCTTCACTCACACAGAACCCTACCGCTGAGCCCGAGCCGACAGGGCTATCTGAGAGCGCCTCTTCTTCTGAGCCAGTCGAAGCAGAGCTCCCCAAGAAAAGGTTGACCAAGGAAGAGCTCAAAAACATGGTCTCCCCCCTTTTCCCCGCCGTTCTTGAGCAGATCATGACTTACACAGCCCTTGCCCATCCTTCCGTCATTTCTGCGCTCAGGGCCGTCCAAAAGGTCAAGGCTGCCAAGGAATCATCGCTTGCCCAAGGCTGGAATGGACTCACCGTGATTGTTCACAATGGCCTCAACAACCGCTATCGCATCCGCAAGACGTACCGTCACACATTCAGTGTTCACGCATATGCCAGCGAGTCGGTCGCGGTTATCGAAGGGGCATTCACCCAAATCTACGTGGAGCTCAGGAATGTCTATAAGCCCCTTCTCAGTACCAAGATTGCCGCTTTGGATTGTTGTCGCAAGATTTTGGAAGATGTTCTGCGCTGCCCAGAAGAGCTGAAAGATGCGATTTGCTTTGATGTGGGTCCCGCTCAAACCAATGCTTGGGCCTTCAACCTGTTGAAAGTCCTGGATTGTTTTGAGGACGAGGAAATTTACAAGCTGGTCAGGGGTGAAACAGACGAGCCGGATCTGTTTTGGACGAAGCTCAGCGTGCCAGCTCTGATGGAGCTTGTCAAGTCGAAAGCCCCAGTCGGCCACCCCGACAGGAGGGAATTCTTCCGTATCGGTATTCGGGAGCTCTGGTTCCGCGTGTATCACGCAGTCATCAAGTTTGGTCCTCCCCCTCAGACGCTCATGTTTGACGGTCTATGTGTCTGTTGTTATTGCGAGGACAGTGATGAGGAGGACTACTGTTCTTGTGGTAACGGTGAGGACTTTGATGAGGATGATGATGAGAGTCTCCTTGGAGCAATGTTGGGTTTGACTCTGAGTCGTTTTAATAGGTAAGAGGCCGAATTTTGAAACGAACTTGTCGGAATAGTTGAGGAGAATGTGGTGGGCAAGCTTGGTCAGAGTATCGATGGGATGTAAAGAAATGTCTGGTCATCAGAAAGGCGGACCAAGATCCATGGTACTGCATTATGTTCATGTCAAATACGTTATCTGCTGTTTTCTACTTCCAGCCTGGACGGTGTGAAGTGGCACAGTGGCGTTGAGAGAGGACACATCCTGCATGGGCAGCCCTCTTTTCAGTGTCATATACAAATGCTTCCGTTTACAAATCCGCACTCTCCTCCGCCTTAATCTCGATAACTGTCAGTCCAGCACCTGTCTGTTTCATCCATCACTTTGCAAAGCCGGTTGTGTCACCTAAAAGTAACAAATGTTGTGCATTACGTTGCAATAAATCATGATGGGTCTTGTAGCTAGGAGTTCTAAAATATGGAACTTGATGATAATACTCTGACCGTCGATTCCGAACAAAAAAGGATAAAGACTAGAGGGCTCTTGTGTTTATGCGTCAGTCAGGAGACTGGTCATCTTAGGTAGTAGCTTGGGACGGAAAGGGTGAGATGTGATATTCTCATCTTGCTTCTGCTGATTTCGGACGATTGTGCCAACATGGATCAACAAGGAGAGGAAAGGGTATGTGGCAGGGAGGTTTTGCGTCTTTTTTCTTGGTTACTAGTGAGTAGGTAATTCCGCGTCATCTCATGATGGTTTGAGATGGGATGGCGGAGTCAGTAGGGGTATACTTTCAGTGACAAAGAGGAAATGAGACCCTGAGAGAAGTCCTGCTTTTGACATTGTCATATCCGTCCGATAGTGATGAGAAAATTCACGTCACTGTCTGATCTTGGGATTGAAATAGAAAAGGAGAAGGTGCTGTATCATCTCGAGTTAAAGGCGATACCATATAAGAGAACACCGCACAACCGCTTGTGCTTAACTACCTGTTTTAGCAACAAAGACATCTCGTGCCAATAGATTAACTTTATACCCAATGTATCCCATTATAAACAATTCCGATAATGTTCAGAGGCGCTGCGTCAGTGGAATTAGCCGCTTGCTCACAAAGCTAGGTAGGTACCTACTGTACCGCTTGGGCACGGCAGGCGCTCTTTTACACAACAGCGTTTTTCTCTCACAGTCTACATCGACAAAGCTTGAACATGATGCCTATCATAACTAACATGAATCATACCTATTCTGACAAGGATCGAAAATATAGGAAAACATTTTCAGTTTTCAGTTTTTGTTTTCACTTTTATGTGTAGGTGGACAGGCGCGGGGGGGTTGCCGGGGAGATACCTAACAAAAAGGGGGTGTAAACAAACGTCACCTACCTTAGGTATCTTGCTCTCGTTGTCACTCACCTATCCACCACCACCACCACCACGCAAAGCTGGGAGGTGAGGGCCGAACAATGTATATTTATGAGACTCTTTTGATGTTATTTCAACGCGCTTGCCTGGTGCCGCGCGGGCGCGAGGCCGGGAACGAGCACATGCGCGTGGTGCAAGGGGGCGGAGGCGCTGAATAAAGTCTTTGTGTCGCTTGTTTTTGTGGCAGATGGAGGGGATGATTTTTCTGGACCGGGGGGGGGGGGGGGGGGGGGGGGGGGGGTTTGGGGGGTTTTGATTGTGAGGAGGGTTGTGGGGTGTGGGGTTGGGGGGGGGTTAGGGGGGTATTGAGGTTTAATGTGGTTGAAA
>JAULSY010000269.1:0-11777 GCA_030512305.1 Cercophora samala | reverse complement strand
CCCCCCCCCCCCCCCCCCCCCCCCCCCCCCCCCCCCCCCCCCCCCCCCCCCCCCCCCCCCCCCCCCCCCCCCCCCCCCCCCCCCCCCCCCCCCGACCCCACGTTTATGTGAGGAGGAAGGATCTTCTCGTAGACGGGACTGTTTCCTCTTTCCCATCTCTTTTTCCTTTTTACTTGTTGGCTTTTGTTGGCACTCACCGTCCTATGCCCACCCCTTCCCCCAAAAGGGCCAAGATAGCCACAGCCCCCCCCCCCCCCTTCCCATCGAGATCTCCTGCTTTCTACGAGGAAAGTTACCCTGACACATGTGATTGTCAAATAATAGTTCCCCAGGCAGGTCTGATAACAGATCGCAACGTCGGCGGCAGAACCAGCACCACCAGCAACCCAGCGTCTCGTGCACCACGACCAGCAGCTCCCTGATCGAAGACATGGCCAACTTTGGCGGGCCGACGCTGCTCAAGCGCACCCTGGGGCTGCAGGCGGATCGGTACTGCCAGTACATTGGTCCCACCACCGACTTTGAGCCCTCGCTCATCAACCTGTCGTCGTTTGACCCGCAAGACGAGAGCCTGCTCGCGAGGGGCACCCTGAGAAGAGTGAGCGATAACGACACTTTTCTGCTGCTGCCGGACAACAACACGCCGGGGTATGATCACATATTTGAGGATGCGGACGAGATTGAAAACATTGTCGCGCCGCACGGGAGGAGGCTGATTGACCTCTACTTTCGGGTAGTGCACCCGGGCTTCCCCGTCATCCAAAAGAATGTCTTTTTGGAAAAGTATGAGCGGAGCCATCGGGAGTTTTCGCCGCCGTTGCTGGCGGCGGTGTATATCCTGGCCATCAACTGGTGGGAGCACGAGGAGGAGCTGGCGGGGTTGGCGAGGCCGAACGTGAGGGAGCTGGAGAGGTTGGTGAGGACCACGTTGGCGGATGCGATGTATAGACCGAAGCTGTCGACGATACAGGCCGGGTTGCTGTTGAGCCAGAGACCCGAGGGGGATCAGTGGGCGCCGACGGCGCAGCTGGTGGCGGTGGGGCAGGAGTTGGGGCTGCATTTGGATTGTACGAATTGGAAGATTCCGCCCTGGGAGAGGGGGTTGAGGAAGAGGTTGGCTTGGGCGTTGTATTTGCAGGTTAGTTTTCTTTTTTGCGGTTTATGTTTACTTACGGAATGTTGACGACGTTTGGTGTATAGGATAAATGGGGCGCTCTCGTCCACGGCCGACCCTCTCACATCTTTGCGTCCAACTGGGCAGTTCAACCGCTGAACCCAAACGACTTTCCCGATATCGAATGCGACGAGACCGACAACGAGGAACGTCTCGAACTGGAGAGAGGTCGGGTCCTCTTCCGGCAGATGGTCCAACTGTCCCAAATCCTGGCCGAAATCCTAGACACCTTTTACACCCTGCAAGCAACCTCCCAAATCGCCAACGCCGGCCCCCAGGGCACCCAACTCGTCTTGTCCCTGGCAAAGCCCATACAGCTCAAGCTCAAAGAGTGGTATTCCGCCCTGCCAGCCCTGATCAGGATGGACTCCACCTTCCAAACCACCCCCTCCTCCTCTTCGGGGAGTCGCTTCTCCCCCATCGGCTACCTGCACCTGGCCTACTTCGCCACCGAGATCACCCTCCACCGCCGCATCATCCGGTCCATGTCTTTTTCTTTTTCTTCTGACGACGGCAGCAGCGGCAGCAACCCCCCGATCGACCCGTACATTCAGCACATTTGCCGCTCGGCCGCCAAAGCCAGGTTGATATCCGCAATGGACTTTGTCAACCGGCTCACGCCCTCGCACCTCAGGGCGTTTTGGTATTTTGCGTCCAAGACAAACTTTGCGCTGATCGGGACGTTTGGCAGTCTGCTGTGGGGGACGAGCCCGGGGAGGGAGGAGGCCGAGTGGTATAGGAGGCGACTGGGGGAGTACAGGTGGACGCTGTCGGTGTCGAGCAAGCCGGGGGAGGGGACGAGCAAAGGGCTGACCGAGTTTGCGATGGGCATGTTGGACATCAGCACGGGGTTGTTGAAGAAGCTGCCGGAGAAGCCGTTGTTGAGCAGGAGTGGGAGTGAGGTTGGTTTTGGGGGGTTGGTTGGGGGGGCGGAGGGGGTGAGGAGGAGTAGTCTTTTTGCGCTGGGGCATACGGGGGGGAGCAGTGGGAGTTTGAATAGTATGGCTGGGGGTGGGGGCAGGGGAGGAGGAGGAGGAGGAGGAGGGGGTTTCAGTTTGGGGATGCAGAGTCCCAGGAGTGATATTGGGGAGGAGGAGGAGGAGGACGAGGAGGAGATGGATAGTGAGGATGATGGGGAAGGGGAGGAGGGGAGGTATGGGAATTTTTCGGTTGGGAACTGAGAGTGCAGAAGGGTTATGCACTTTATTGCGGCAAACGGGTTTAACCTGGAACTGGGGGAAAATATGGATGGGAAGGGCTGAAAATGAAGAGGAGGAAGGACGGCAGTGGTAAATGGTGATGATGATTAGAGGTTGGTTTAAGGTAGCAGTCGCCATGACTTGCATTTTTGGAACGGGGTATGGCAGATTTTCATTCAGCCTTTCTGATGGGGGAAAGCTGAAATTGGCACTCTTATGAGGCCCTTCCAAAACTCCGCGGAGATGCAAAAGATTGGAGATTTCGGAGATCGGGGAGCACGCGATCTACCCGCCTTCTAGTGTCTACTTTTTGTACGACAGGCACGGCGGGGGAGAGGCCATTGGGTTGGGGTTTGAGGAGGGGGAGGGGGGGAGAGAGTGTCATGTGCCGGGTAATGGCGTCATTTTTTTTTCCCTCTCTCGATGTAAGGGGAGTGTGGTTTCTTGGCTTGGACCCTGGGTGCATGCATTAGTGCGCAGCGGAGGGGGGGGGGGGGGAAACTGCCAACATCACATGAGGGTTTCTCTTTTTTTCTTTCGATGATTTGATGAAACATGTTATGATTATCATTTTCTTTTTGATACCCGAGTTCTATATGTTTTTATAGAGGTTGCGGGTAGGAAATTGTTTTCTCTCTCTGGTTTTTTTTTTGTATGTTTTATGTATGGTTAGGTAGGTTAGGTAAGGATGGGATGGAAGGGATGGAAGGGATGGAAGAAGGGGGGGGAAAGGTAAAGATTGATATATATTTATATATATATAACTTGATATGATCGGGTAGGGATAGACTGACTGGGAATGAAACATGATGGATATGAATATTTAGAGAAAGAGATTGAGAAATAGAGTTATGTTATTGTTAAAAGATGATTTTATTCCAAACTTGAAAATGGAGATATTACCAAGATGTGTGTGTGTGTTTAACGAATACCTTAGATAAACTCTAACCCAAAGTGCCTACCTAGCAATACCATCAAAACCCTTTTCCCCCTCCCCCTTCTTCCCCCCCATCTCTCAATCTGTCCCCTTCCCAGCCCTACCACCCGCCAACAAACTCCCAAAAATCCGCCCCTCCCCAACCCCGACCCCGACCCCGCCGCCCTGGCCCCTCAGCAGCCCAAAAGCCGGGTTGTTGCAGTAATCGTCCCTCACCCGGACGCACGACCCGGGCGTCTCGAAGCAGCACGAGTTGAGCACGCACGCGGAGCCGTACTCGCAGTCGGCGTTGGCGCTGCAGCCGCGGCCGCACGAGTCGCCGGCCCAGGCGCAGACGTTGCCGGCCGACCCGGCCGTCTCGACGCAGATGCAGTTCTGCTCCGGGTCGGGGATGGACACGCCGTCGACGGAGCAGCTGCCGCCGGGGTTTTGGCAGGACCAGGGGGTCGGGCAGGTGGAGGCGCAGACGCCGTTTATGCAGCCTGCTGGGCACTAGAGGGGGGAAGAGGGGGTGTTAATAATGGGGGATAGAAAAAGGGGGATATAAAGGGGAAAGGGGGAAAGGGGAAAGGGGGGGAAGACGTACAACTTTACCGCACCGACCGCAGTTGTTGGGGTCGTTCTTGGACACGCAGGCGTCCCCGCAGAGGTACTCGTCCGGGTTGGGGCAGGCGCAGGTGCAGTACTGGTTTTGAAACCCTTCGTAGGCGAGCCGGGCGGGGGTCATGGTGTACTGGCTGACCCAGACGCTGGCGAGGTTGCGGCAGGAGGCGAGGGAGGACTCGGTGCGGAAGTTTTCGTTGCAGCGGTCGAGGAGGCGGGAGGCGAAGCCCGAGTTGCAGGAGGAGAAGGTGGAGGTGCAGTCGGCTGTTTTGTTTTGGGAGGATTAACATCTCATTCTGGTAGGGGGAAAGGGGTGGGGGGGGGGGACTCACTCCAGCAAACATCCACCCAGGTACAAGCATCCTGAAACGTCTCGTGAAGCTTGGGCAGGAAATACAACCTCCACCAGCCCGTCGGCCCGCACCCGTTGGGTGTCACGGGCGGGGAGGGGTCTCTGGCTGTGTAGGTTGCGCCGGTGGGGCAGGTCCGGGGGGGGAGGTCGACTTCTTGCAGTCTGGGGAGGAGGAACAAGCCGACGGTGATGCTGGGACGGCTGTTGCTGTTTTCTTGTTGTGGTTGTTGAACGCGTGCCTCGGCTTCCGCCGTTACCTCCTCTACTACCACCTCTGTCTCTTGCCTCTTGGAGAAGACGTGGGAGTACTTTCTCGTGGGCGGGATACCCCTAGCATAGAGCTTGCCGTCTTTCACGGCAAACTCAAACTCGAGACCGTTGACCACACCGGCGGTGGAGAGCCCATCGCACTGCACCGAAAAGACGGTGGTGACGTAGGCCTCTCCCCGTTCATCGCGGAGGGCGGTCTGCCCGTTGGTGCTGCGGAGGACCCAGCCTACCTCGCCGTTTTTGAAGATGGCCAGGTAGCGGTCTGGCCTGTCGCCTTGTCCCGGGAGGCGGACGTCGTATACCCCCTTAGGGGAGAAGACGTTGTTGGGGGGTTGGAAGAAGAGGCCTTGGAACTGGCGGTCGGGGTCGGTCTCTTCGACGGCGCGGTTGGTGCGTCGGTCGCGGGTGACGGCGAGGCCGTTGGGGGTGAGGTAGGTGAAGTCGAGCTGGCCAAACACGCGGGTTGGGTCGAAGGCGCAGCGTTCGTAGGAAGGGGGGATGAGGGGATCGTAGCCTGGTCCTCGGGGTGGTGCGGGGAGGGATTCGGCGGACCAGACGGCGTCTTTGAAGGTGCTGAGGGCGATGGCGTCGGCGGCGACCTCTGCCGTGCCGGCTTCGGCTGCTACGGCGGCGTGGGTGATGGTGAGGGAGGAGAGGAGGGTGAGGAGGGTGAAGGACTTCATTGTGGAGAATGAGAGCCTGGGGGCTCGGTCGTGAAGGGGAAGAGAGTGACCGATGACAACACGGAAGAGAGAAATTGCATCAACGGGGTGGAAGGGGGGTGGAGGTTTTATTCTCTAAACTATTCTATCACAGGATCGAGCTAGTTGGCTATGGGACGGTTGCCATCACGACACGACCAGTACACGATATACCATACCCAGCCTCATTACAACTCACCTACCTAGCAACCAGCCACTGTCCAGAATCCCATGTTTCTGGTTACCGGGCCATCGAGCTCACCATGAACAATCGGCTCAGGGTGACGGACCATTTATGCCGCGGAATTCGGAAACCAACCTCACTCTTCCAACTTTTCATCCCTGGAGAAGTTCTATTCAACATTCCACCATCAAGTTGGCAGGCATGAGGAATATGCAGGAACAGGCACGGCAAAGGAAATTGCAGACGAGACTCCAGACAGTAGATGGGACATATATTCTTCCATAAGTGATACAAAGTAATAGGCTATAACAAGGCATGTTTAATTTAGGTAAGTAGGTAATCATGCTTGACAAGCAGCTTAATTAGTACACACAAGGCAACAATCTATCTGTAGTTAACTATTGATGTATATATCTCCATCGTCACATGACAAGCTGTGTCTCAGATCATAATCTCCCTGCAAGGTACACTACACCATGTCTCACACATAGAGGAATGAATATTTCCACTTAAAACGAAAGGCAAGAAAACGGGAACGCCAACGAAATATGAAAGACGCCCAAAGAAAGGCTTCAAGTTCATTTCAAAACCTGAGTTTCCTAACACTACAACGCCTGTTTGTGAATAGGGGCCAAAAAGGGGGTAGAATGCCAAGATACATATGTATGTGGAGATGGAGTCAAACTTGTAGAGCGTTAGTTTCCGGACCCTGCACTTTTCCTCCCCGGACCCTGTGGGGCAACTTCCACCACCTATATCCCTAACCCCCACCAAAATCGAATTGAATTACTCCGTTCAATTACACTACAGTACAGCCCTTTCACGTTAAACTTACCTTTAAAACCACACCACCTCACTAAACCTCCCACTTTACAACCACCTACACTTCTTCCTTACTTACTAAACTACGCAACCACCAGAAATCTATTACAATACCACTGTTAAATAACTCTGTAATATAAGGGCGCGGTACATTTGCCGAAACAAGGCTACGGGTTAAATGCATCGTCTATTCTAGAATACTAAGATAAAGAAGGAAAGCCCTGGAGCTAAGGCTCGAAAGGAAGCAAGTCCTTATATAAACTAAAAAGGCTAACAAATCCCTGAAATCCAATAGGTCCGGCTAATACTATAATATTACCCCCCTATTTATAAGGCTTTAAATAATATAATCGAAGCTTAAAAAATTAAAGAAATAGAAAAGAATTCAGGGGTTTAGGGGTAAATTTCATATAAATATATCACGCATCTTCGTCGATAATGTAATCCCTCGTACAGGAAGTATTAATTATATTAATGTTTATTAAGTTACTTACTAATTTTATATAGAAAGAAGGATAGCTATATATATTAGTTAAAAATAAAGTTCCGGAAGATTTATTTTACTGAAAACTATTAAATTTTTAAAGTATTTTTGTCACGGCGCTAGCACGTGACCTATGGGTCTGCAGGATCTTAGCGTGTAGGCTCTATGGGGCTTTGGAAGTAACCGGGTGGTTAAAGCTTTCCTTTATTAAAAGGTCTATTTCGAAGCCCTAGTTTGATTTTTATTTCTTTTCTTCTTGACCTTATAATTTAATTAATTTAATATAATAACTATTTACCTTACCTTAGCCTTTTTAGTTAATCTATAATAATTATAAGGTTTACTACTATACTTTAAAAAGGTTAAATCCCACCGAATTTAAAACTTAATTCCCGATCCGTTATCTTAACCAATCGACTAACTAAATATACACCGTCCTTTAACTACTGATATAGGAAGTAAGGGGTTAGTTAGTTAATTAAATAAGTATGTAAATTAAATAAAGAAGTAGCCCCACCACTAAGCTTGCTCCGCACTTACGTATATATCTTATAAGCTATAGGCGCAACTCCTACTTCCGAATATTATCTTTTTACACTATACTTTATATACCTCTATTTACGGTTTTTAAATAGTAATTATAATTATCGTTTATTTAATATATTATTATTTATAAATAACTTTAATTCTTTTAAATTAAATTTTTTATAACCTTTTTAAAATTATTACGTTAAAAAAAGTCGTTATTTATAAACTATCGTGCTTATTAAATTACCTTTAATATTTTTGTTTATAATATTATAAGTCGCGATTTATTATTACTTTATAAAAATATTAATAATAAAGAAAACTTTTAATCTTAAATATAAGTTTAATATTATTAGGGGGATAAATATCACTGGAGCGGTTAACCGGGCGAGTAGGCAAAAGTATTTATTACATAAGCGCAGTGTAAACTAGGCGCCTGCGAAACTATCATCGGTAGTATATATACACTAAGCCCTAGCTAAAACTAAGATCCGTAAGTAAAAAACCCTTCTTTATACCCTAAGTCCCTGGACCGGCCACCTACTTATCACCTGTCCGAACCGACTGCCAATGCCTACATTTAGCCCCTGATAGAGCCTCCCCCCTTATAGGACTTAATCCCTAAGTCCTAATTTAAATAAATAAGGCTATCGTAAACCTTTTGCTTCCGAAGCGCCCTTATAATTTAAACTCTTAAATCCGGATTTACGGTTTAAAACTCTTAAATCTAAATCTACGGCTTAGACTCCTAAATTTAAGTAACGAAACGTCGTATTTGCAGCGCCTTTACGGCTTAAACTTTTAAATTTAACCTATAGCTTAAAACTCTTTAATTTAAGTAGTAAAAGTATTATAAAATAACGTTTTTAAAACGCACTTACGGCTTAGACTTTAAGTTTAACCTACGGCTTAAAACTCTCGAATTTAGGTAGTAAAACCGTTATATTTATAACGCCTTTGCGGCTTAGACTTTTAAATCTAGATCTATAGTTTAAAACTTTCGAATTTAAGTAGTAAAACCGTCGTATTTATAATACCTTTACGGCTTAGACTTTTAGATTTAAATCTATAGTTCGAAACTTTTAAATTTAAATAGTAAAACCGTTACGTTTATAATATTTAAATTTAAATAGTAAAACTATTATATTTGTAATGCCTTTATAATTTAAACTTTTAAAACTATCGCGTTTATAACGTTTAAATCTAAATAGTAAGGCCGTTACGTTTGTAACGCCTTTATAATTTAAACTTTTAAATCTGACTTATAGCTTAAAACTTTTAAATTTAAATAGTAAAAGCGTTATAAAATAATACTTTTAAAGCGTACTTATAGTTTAAACCTTTAAATCCCGGTAGTAAAAGCGTCGTAAGAAAGGCGTTTCTGAAGCGTATTTACGGTTTAGATTCTCGAATTCCGGTAATAAAAGCGTTGTAAAAAAGGCATTCCCGAAACGCACTTACGGCTTAAATTTTTAAATCCCAGTAATAAAAACGTTATTAAATAGCGTTCCGACTTAAACCTTTAAATTTAAGTAGTAAAACCGTTACGTTTATAATACCTTTATAACTTAAACTCCTAAATTTAATAGTTTTATATAGTTTTTATAAGGTACTTTAAACCCGCTAGTTTTACAATACGCTTATATAGTAAATATTTATCTCTCTTTTTTAACTAAGTCCTTTTAAACTGTAATTTTACCTTATAAAAGAAATCCCTAGTAATTTACATATTTTTAAAGTATAAGCCTATATCTACTTTAACCGTTACTTTAAAAATAGTTTTATTAATTAATACCTATCTCTATCGTTAACTTTCTCCTTAACCCAGCTTCCCAATTAAAATCTTACCTTAATATCCCGGTAATAAAACCCTTTTATAATAATAAACCTTTTTATAACTATAACCCTCTTTATAGTAATTAACTTTCCTATAGTAATATACTTCCTAATAATAAATCCTTCGTTAACGTTTTATACTTACGGCGCTTCTTTTCTACAGTAATAGACTTTTCTATAATAATAAACCTTTTCTACAGTAATAAACCCTTCTATAGTAATAAACCTTCCTATAGTAATAAACCTTCTTACGGCAATAAACCTTTTTATAGTAATAGACTTTTCTATAGTAATAGACTTCCTATAATAAGACCTTCGTTAACGTTTTATACTTACGGCACTTCCTTTCTATAATACAGACCTTCCTATAATAATAAACCTTCCTATAGTAATAAACCTTCTTATAGTAATAAACTTCCTATAATAAAACCCTTATTAACGCTTTATATTTACGGCGCTTCCTTCTTATAGTATAGACCTTTTTACAGTAATAAATCCTTCTATAATAATAGACTTCCCTATAATTACCGGCTCCCTAATAATAAAATCTTTAATAATACTTTATATTTACGGTATTTCTTTAACGGTAATAGACTTTTTTATTGTAAATAGGCTCTTCGGTAATAAACCCTTTTTATTATAACGCCTTCGGCTATACGTTATACTTACGGCGCTTCTTTAACGGTAATAACTATAATAATAATAAAACCTTTCTTTAAACCAGAATAAAACTTATAATAATATTAAATATACTTTAATAATAGTCTCTTCCTTAAATACCACTTATTAACGGTATTAAATACTTACTACTTAATAATAAAACAAACATAACCGTTACACCTTTATTATATATACTTATAATAAAGTAATTTAAAACTATAATACTATCGTAAAGTATATTCCTAATAAATACTAGGCTTATAATAATAAAGTATTAAACTAAGTTATTTATCCCTAAAAGGTTATCGCTCTTACAGGTTATCTAGCTTAAAAGGGTTATTAATCTCTACGCTCCTTATACCTTTTAAATTAATATACCTAATTAATATAACGTAATACTCTAAAGGCAAACGCATACCCGGCTTTAATAAAGCATAACCTCTCCGTTCCTTACGCTATTAAATATTACTACCCTATCAGATAATAACCGCCGTACCCCTTACACGCCTATAATATAAACCGTCCTCCTACGTAATATTTTGATACCGTTTTCTATTAATATCGTCGTTAATCGGTATTATCGTTATTTAATATAATCATTAATTAACCGTAAACTCCATACGCCTATCGCACTATTATACTTAATTAAACTATTATTCGGTATAGTTATTTAATAATAAAGGTCGTTTATTAATATCGTTATTACTTAGTATCGTTATTAATAATACTACTCGGTCTACTTATTAAATAAATCGTTATAAAACCGTCGCTCAGTATAATCGTCAATCAAATTATTAATAAAATCGTCAATTAGCCAGGTCGTTAACTACAAAAACCGGTATTCGGTATTATCGTCGGTCAATATAGTCATCAATCTACCACAAACTCTACATACCCGCCGTAATACCGCGCTTAATTAAACTATTATTCAATATCGTCGTTAATCGGTATAGTCGTTAATCAAACATAAACTCTACGCCTCCGCTACAAAATCTCCGCGCAATATCGCATAACTAACATTTTTACAGCTATCAAATATTACACCCTATCTTCGTAACGATACCTTACCCGGTCGCCCCCCCGTTAGAAAAAGGGCTTAATATATTAGGAGGATAAATATCATTAAAGTAGTTAACCGGGTAAGTAAGTAAGAGTATCCATTACATAAGCGTAGTGCAAACCAGGCGCCTACGAAGCTATTATCGGTGGTGTATATGTATTAAGCCCTAGCTAAAACTAAGATCCGTAGGTAAAAAACCCTTCTTTATACTCTAAGTCCCTGGACCGGCCACCTGCCTGTCACCTGTCCGAACCGACTGCCAATGCCCACATTTAGCCCCTGACAAATATTATTATATATTATAAATTTAATAGTAACTTTTATAACTTTTTTTCTATCGGTAAATTTAAATATTTAATAATATTATTTATACTTTTTAATACTTTATTATACTTTATTTCTTTTAAATCTAAAAAGCTTATTTAATAAATTTAAGTAATTAATAAATCGATTTATTATAAAAGGAAAAATCTTTATTAACTTAATAAATTTAAATATTTAAATTATATTAAATTTTCCTTTATAAAAATACTTTATAATCGAATTTTATTTTTTAAATATTTATTTTATTAATATTTATAAAATAAATATTAGTTTTTAATACCTTCGGAAAGTCGGTAAATATACTTTTATTTTTAAATATATTTATTAACTTTAACTTTATATTTCCGCTTAAATAGCCTTTTACAAATAAAAAAAGTAAAGTTTTATTAAACTTTTTAAAGTAAACTTTTTATAATATAGAATAAAATAAATAAAACCTTATTAATTATTCCTTTATTAAAGTTTTAAATTAATTAACCTATATTAAAATTTAAAGAGAGTCTTTTATTATTAGTTATAATAATTTAAAGGAAAATAATATTAATAACGATTAACCGGTATATCGGAAAAAAGCTATTTATAAATTATTACCGGTTAATTTAAAAGTTAAATATAATATTAATGTCTTTTATTAAATTTAAAA
>JAULSY010000267.1:895-12178 GCA_030512305.1 Cercophora samala | reverse complement strand
AGGAAACTTTTTTATTTAAGGTTAATTATTTTCTAATTATTTATTTCCAGACTTTTTATTAACCTGATTTTTATTAAAAATAGTTTTAATTTAAATATAACAATCGATAATAATTTAAATATAAACCTCTTTCTCTTTTTTTTTCTCCTTTTTATAGGGGTACTTATTAATTATATAGCTTTATTTACAGTATATAAAGTAATAACTTTTAATAATAAATTTATAAAGTTTCTTTAATAAAATACGGTTTAAAAGTTTAAAAATATTAGTAAAAGATAAGGTATTACTAATAGTAATAGTCTTACTTAAACTATAACCTTTTTTCCGGTTATAATAATTATTACTTTTACTATTAAAGTTAAAGGAAGTAAATATACTTTCTTTATCTTTAACTTTTTATTCTTTAATTTTATAAATATTATTAAAGTTATAAGTTATTTTGGTATAGTATAGAATATAGTCGTTAAAGTTAATAGTAAGGTTTATATAAATATAATTAATACCTATTTAAAAAAAGATTAATAGTTTTTCTTTAAATTTATATTTCTATTTTAACTTAAGCTTATAGATTTTACCGGTAAGGTAAACGAAATTATTTTTAAATATAACAAAATTATCGTTAAGCTTATAAATAAATTTTTAAAATTCCTTTTTAATATCTTTAATACAGTTAAAGTCGTTATATTTATTATATAAGTAAGTTATAAGGGCTTTATAAATAGTAAAGTAATTAAAATAGTTTTTATAGAAGTAAAGTTTTAATATATCGGCCGTAATATTTATAAAATAACTTTATATATAAATATATTTAATATAATTATTATTAAAGTAATCGGTATTAATTTTTATTTTATTTTTTATTTACTGATACTATATATAAAACTTAATAGTATTGTTTAATTTTTTAACGTACTATAAGGGCAGGAGGTTAATTTTAGTATTTTTACCGTAAATAGTAATAAAGAAGATTTCGGAGGAAATAGAAGTATTATTATAATTTAATATTATTATTTTAACTATAATATATTAAAGCCGGGTAATATTTTCTTTATATTTAATAATTTATTATTAAAAATCTATTACTTCGGCGGTAATTATTATAGGTTAAATAATAATAGTTATTTAAACTTTATTAAAGTTAGTTTATATTTTAATTAATTAAACCTTTAAATAAACTTTATTACTTTTAAATTAAATAATTTTAATATTTACTTTATAAAAATTCTCTGTAATTTAAACGAGGCTAGTTTTAAAGTTAAAGAAGACGATAGTAACTTTAACGGTATTTTCTTTATTAAAGGTAAGCTTTATTATTATTAATTTATTTTATAATTATATAATTTAATATAGTATTTTAATTTAAGTATTAATAGTATATTAATTTTAATTAAACTTTATAATAATAATATAAAGTTTATAGGTTTATTACTTTAAAGTAATAATTATTAAGGTACGAATCTTTATTTTACGGAAAAAGGTTTTAAAAGTTATTTTAAATATTTTTTTAAAAATAGGGAAATCGACGATTCTTTTTATAATAAAGGTTTAATTTTTAACGTTAAAAATATAGAAAAGGAAACCTAAGTCCTTTATAGTAATATAGCGATTATAATAATTAACTATATTCTAAGTCTTTTTTATTAAATTACTATAAAGGTCTATATAGTTTAAAACTAAGAAACGCTTAATAAGAAGTCGGTCGGTAATATCTTTATAAAATAAGTTAAGGATTTTATTAATAAAGTTAAATTAATTTATTTAATTTAAATTAATATTATTATTATTAATAACTTTAATATTATTATTATCGTTATAAATAATAATTATATAAATATTACTTTAATAAAAGGTTATAAATTTTTCGGTTTAAATATAGAATAAAGAGTCGTAACCGATTTTATTTTCTTTCAGTAAGTTTTATTTAAATAAAATAATATTAAATTCGGTTTATTTATATATTATTTCGATATATTTATTTACCTCGGTTAAATTAATCAGTATAATAATAACGTTTTTATTTAAGGTTTCTATTTTTAACTTATTATATAATTAATAACTTAATCGGGATATAACGTTACAAGTCGTTTAACTATAGTTTACGTTAACCTTATCTTTTTTAATATTAATTCGGGTAGAATTTTACGTCTTTTAAAATAGGTAGGGCGAGATTAAAATAATGTGAGGGTAACGTCGTATATAAAGTAAAGGCTCGAGTAAATATAGGTTAATTTATAGGATTTTAATTTAAAGAATAAAAGAAGTAAAAGATTATAGCCCTGTAGCGTATATAACTAAAATAACCACTAGAGAGTAACCCCCACTTGCTACATTGGGTAGGCGGTGGGGCGTGGCAGTATGGAACTAGCTAGCGCCGTAATACAGATCTTTCTTTTTACCGGATCTTTCTTTCTTTTTTTTAATATAATATTTAATAATTATATTTATAAGCGAAATTAATATTATTAAAGTAAGTAAGTTTATTTTATTAGTTTATTACTATAATTAATTTATGAAGAGAGTGCTAGCTTAAAGGTACTTGAAAAGTATCTTTCTAAAAAAGATTATTTATCAACGTAATAGCCCTACGTTGGAATTAATTTATTAATTTTACAAGGAGAATTTATTATATTACTTTAAAGTCGAATAAATAACCGTTCTTTTAAACTTAAGGTTTTAATTATTTAAGAAAGGTTAGTAGTTATTAATACCTTTCTATTCTTTAATTTATTATTACTTTAATATTAAAAATATAAGTTAATTTATATATTTAAAACAATATATTATAATACTTTTATAATTATTAAATTTAAAATACTTTATTAGTAAAGGTAGAGGTTATTTTAAATAAGCGGTTAAAAGTAGATTAAAAGTAAAGGATATTAGAAATGGGCTTTTTATAATAAATATTAAATAAAAGAATAGTTAAAATAGTTAATAGTAATAGTAAATTAAAGGTTAGTTAATTATAATAATTAATCTTAAGTCTATAAAAAGACTGGGGAGATTGACTTTAGTTATTACTTACTAGTGGCTACCCGAAAACCTTAAACCTAATAGTAAAGTAAAGTAAGGTAAATAACGCTTTAATTATTTAAAGTTAACCGTAAAATTAATTAAACCTATTGATAAAGCTTTAATATTAATATAAATAAAAGGTTTATACTTTACGGTTAAAACCTTAATGTAATTATCGATTTTAAATAAAACGTTAAACTTTTTATTATTAATAAAGGAAGTTAAACCTATAGTAATTATAATAGTAATAATATTAATGAAAGTAATAACCTTTATAATGTTTAATTAATTAAAATTAAAGTAATTATTATTTTTAGTTTTTATAATATCGTTAAAGTAAATATATTTAAAGATAACTATTACTTTATTTATAGTATTATAAACCGTAATAACTTTAAAGGTCCTGGCGTTAATAATAACGTTAAAAGTACCGGTATAAGTAATTTAAAATATAAAAAGGTAATTATAGGGAACGGCGATATATTAAACTTTTATATATACCTTTATATTAAGTAATAAAGCTATGTATTTTATAAAGGTAACTTCATAGCGGTATTAATTAATATAAAATTTAATATTAAATTTAATAGTAAAGTTATTTAAACCTTTAAATATAATTATATTAATACCGTAATCAATAATAATAATAAAAAGGTAAAAAGACTTAATATTTATTAATAACAAAGAAGGTAAGTTATTAAATACTTAAATAATATATTTTAATTTTATACAGGTCGGTTTACCGTTTTTAAACCTTCCTATAAAGTAAATATAAAACGTAATAAATTTAATTAAATAAATAAGAATACCTTTAATTTTATAAACTTTATTTATTTTCTTTAATAATAATATATTCAAGTATATTAAAAAGCCTACGGTTAATTAATAAACGATTATATTTTAAGTTAAAATAAATTTTAAAAATAACGTTATCGGGTCAATTTATAACGTTAACTTTTATATACATATAATTAAATAATAAATTACCCTCTTTAAACTTTAAACGCTTTAATAACCTAAAACCTTATAAGTTCCTTAAGCTTAATATATGTAATTATTTTAACCTTTTATTTCTTTTATTTAATTTAAAATTACCGGTAAAAGAGCCTTTTAATTTTAAGGCTTAAATTAAAGGTAACGTTATTTTCCTGAATTTAACCTTTTTTAATAAAGAAATAATTTTTAAAATAAGTAAATAGCGTATTATTAAAGGGGAAAAGTACGGCTTAATGTTCATATATATAATGAGAAAGGTCATTAAATTAAAATTATAGTTTTTTAGTTTTAATAGTTTTTAAGTAATAATATAAATATACTTTCTTTATATAATATAAAGTAAAAGTACGTTTATATTTATTATAATTAAGCTTTTTATTAATAATGATAAAAAAGCTATTATTAAACTTTATAATAAAGAATAAATTATTATATTTATTTACGTTAAAGTTAAGATTTAAAAGGTTATTATATAGCGATATAGAACGATTAAAAATCAAAGAGGGAAATTGGTTTTTTTTTTAAATAAATTTTTTAATAAAGTAAACTTACTCTTTATATCCTCGGTTACGGCATAAGCGGTTATTATAGCCCTTCCGTTTCTCGTATTTTTAATCTCGGTTTTTATAATATAATTTATTATATATTTTATATTTAAGTTTATTAATATTATATTTAGGTTTATTTATATTATTATATTTATTATAATAATTTCGAAAGTAAAGTCGATTATAACGAAAAGAAAAGAAAGTAAAATAAAAAAAAGACGTAAATAGATTATTTAAAGACTTTTTTAAATTATAATAATAAATTGCTGCCTTTAAGATTAAATACTTTTTATTAATATAAAGTATAAATTATATTATTAAATTAAACTCTTTAAAGTCCTTTAAATATTATTAAATATTAATATTTATAATCGTTTAAAAGTGCTAGTTTAAAGGTACTTAAAAAGTATCTTTCCAAAAGAAATTATTTATTAACGTAATAACCCTACGTTAGATTTCTCTACAAATTAAAAACTAAATACTAGCAAACTATAAGCCTTATAATTATATATTTATTATTAAACTATACTTTTAATCGTTAAGAATAGAAGATAATTATATAGTTAAACTTTTAAACGCCTTATTATTACTAAGCTTAATAACTCTTATAACGATAACTTTATAATTAAAGCCACAAACAAAGGTCCAGAACCTCCTCCCTCTCTTTTAAAACCTCCTCCCTCTTTTTTAAAACCTCCTCTTTTTCTCTTTCTCTTCATATAGCATTTAACAACTATATTTATAAATAAAACTAATATTATTAAAGTAAATAAACTTACCTTACTAGTTTATTATTATAATTAAATTATTAATCTTATAAAGAATATTATATTACTTTAAGGTTAAATAAATAACCGACCGTTCAAATCTAAAATTCCGATTATTTAAAAAGAATTAATAATTATTAATAACTTTCTATTCCCCGACTTATCGTTACTTTAACACTAAAAATATAAACTAACCTATATAATTAAAAAAATATATTACAGTACTCTTATAATTATTAAATTTAAAACACTTTACTAATAAAGGTAAAGGCTATTTTAAATAAACGGTTAAAAGTAAATTAAAAGTAAAGGATACTAAAAATAGGCTTTTCGCAATAAATATTAAATAAAAAAATAGTTAAAATAGTTAATAATAATAGCGAATTAAAGGCTAATTAACCGTAATAATTAATTTTAAGTCTATAAAAAAACTGGGGGGATTGACCCTAGTCACTGCTTGCCAGTAGCTATCCGAAAACCTCAAACCTAATATATAATCGTTTAAATTTAATATAAAATAGTTTATTAATTTTTATTATTAGAAATAGAACTACCTATACTTTTAACGTAACGTAATATCTTTTAAAAATATATTTAAATAATATTGTTATCGTGATAAATATCGTAAAAGTAAAAACGGCTTTTATTAAATTGCCTGTTAACTTTAATAAAATTAAAAAAGAAATAAATAGTAAAAACGTTTAAATATATATTTAAACTTTAATAACGGAAGGATATTTCTATAATAAAAGCTACTATAATATTATATTAATTTAAGGTAATATTTAATAAAAGAGAAGGGAATAAATTGGAGATTTAAAGCTTTAAATTAATATTTAAAATGAAATCGTTAACTATATTATAAATATAATCGATAAAAGGATTAACGTTATTAAATAAAGTTTTATTATTATTAATAATTACGTTTATATTAATACGGTTTTTAATTTTAAAGACGAAAAGTTTAATATCTTCCTTTTTAAATTTAATATTAAAGTTTTTATCGGAAAAAGTAATATATAAATAGTATTTACTTTTATAAATACCCTTCCGTTTAATATAACGGTTATTTTTAAATAAGTAGTTATTTTTAAAGTACCGGTTATCGATTTTAAATAATATTATTTAAATAATATAAAGCGCCGTTCGAAAGGTATTAAAAGCTTTAATAATATAAATAATAGGAAAGGTATTATTAAAGTAAAAATCGTTTTCGATTATAAAGGTTAAATAAATGTTAAAGCTTTTAATTAACTTAAACTAAAGCTTAAATATTTATAAGGTCTGACTATAAAAAGTATAGTTAAATTTTTAATATTAAGGGGTTTATACGGCTTTTATTATTTAAACGTAGTGTCTTTTTTAAATTAAAGCTATTACTTTATAATAAACTAAATTAAATAGGTTTAAATTTACGGTCCGCTTAAATATTTTAATAATTATTATATTCTATAACTTTAAATCGTTAGAATAATTTTATATAGTAATTATTTATATATTAAAGTTTTTTAATTTACTATTAAATTTAATTATTATTATTATAATTTAGTTTATATAGTTTGTAAAAGTAATTACCGTTTAATTAACTTTTCAATAATTGCTTATATATTATTAGACTTAACCCTTTAAAGTATTATATTTAACCTATAAAATAATTATTATATCTTTTTAATATTTATTTAATTATTAAAATTAATCGGTAGTTTTTTTTATTACTTTAAATTAAAGTTAAATTTCTTTAACCTTATTTTATTACTTTTTAATTACTATTTAAAGAGATTTATTATTAATATCGGTAAACGTAAATAAAGTAAGTCGCTTGTAAATAATTAAGATTTTCTTTTTTACTTAACCGATATAAAATAATACCCCTTATATTAATTTATTTATAATTTAATATTTTATAATAGTTTTATCAACTTTCTTATTTATTTTTATAATTTTATTTAATTCGGTTTAAATTAAAGTTTAATTAGAATTTATAATAATCCGAATATTATTTATATACTTATTAAAGATATAGTACTTTGCGTTGAATACCTTTATATTTTAATTTAATATTTTAATATCTTTATAAGACTTTTAAATGTTAAGGTAATAATATTAAATAAATTAAATTAAAGTAATTAAAATCCTAGATTTTAATAAATATAGCGACCTTTTTCTATATTTAAATAAAGTAGTTTATTTAAAGCTTAAGCTAATCGATATTATTTTTATTTCTTTTAAATAAATTAAATAATAACGGTCTTAATTTATTTAAAGACTTAATAATACTTTTAATAATCTTTCTATAATAGCGATTAATAACGTTAAAGAAACTATAGAAATTAACGTTAAAGAAAATCTCGTTTAATTATTTAAAGGATAGTATAAAGGTTAAATATAATATTAAATTAAACGTAAAGTTTATTTAAAAGCTAGAGTTATTTTTTATAGTAATTACGCTATTATTTTTATTTGCTTTATTATTAAATTAATCTTTTAAAGTAATAGACTTCGACCTTGTTTTTTTCTAAAAGTTAATTATCGTTAATAATTTAATATTAAGAATTTTAAACGTTTAAGCGTTATATAACGATAAATAAGTTTAATAACGGTTTTTTAAATCTATATTTTATTGTATTAATAATTAATCGATATTATAAATAAAAAATAATTTACCTTTAATATTAACGCTATTTATAATTATAAATTATAAATAATAATTTTATAAACTTATAAAATAAAGGAGATATAGTAAAGTCAAGAGGTAAATAAATAAAGAACCTTTCCTTTAATTTACGGCGTATTTAAACTTAATTATAAATATTAAATTAATTAAATAATTTAAATTAAAAAATATAATAAAGAAAACCCTTAACGTTAAAGTAAAAGATACTTAATTATTTAAACTTATTAAATATTAATAAGTTTAAATTTAAAAGTATTATTATATAAAGGTATTTAATTAATATAAAAAGGTAAATAAAGTTTTAATAATAATAATAAATCTAATAGAAAATAAGGTCCCGCGGAAAATATATTAATCGACGAATAATACTTTAAAGACTTATTTAATAATCGGTATAATTAAAGTTTAATTTATTAATTAACAAAGGTAGTAATAACTATAATTAATTTAAAGTAAAGTAATTATAAAGGTAGAAATTTTTAATTAAGGATAGTTATAAAGTAATTAAAAGTGCTAGTTTAATAATTATATTTAATAGTAAAGTTATAATTATTATTTATTACTAATTTATAAAGTCTAAATATTATAAATAATAAAGGTATAGTAAAAAAGTAATAATTTTAATAAAAGGGTAAGGATTTCCTAATAATATAGGAAAAGCCCTTTTATAAAGTACTCCCTAACCTATATATAAGACTTACTTATAGGATTTATAAAGTAAGGCCCAGGTAAGTAAGGCGTAAGGCGGGGTCCCTTATTTAATCTCCCTTATTTAATCTCCTTATTTAATCTAACAATTAACTGTTCCTAGATTCCGGTACTAATATTATATTTTGTATCGACTTTAATAAATTATAGAAAACGGTAGTTTATTTAAAGGGACTTTTCGATTTAATAACTTTAATATTATTATTATTAAACGTAATTAATAAAAAGGTGTTATTGTTTATAGGATTAAGTATTTAATTTTAATTTATAAGCGGATTTTACGATTTTAGACTTTCGAATATATTTAATAATAATTAACGTAATAATTTTAATAAAGCAGGGATATATATAATAAAGGATATTCTTCTTTAATAAGTATTAAAGTTCGTTACGTTAAATTAACGAACGGCTTAAAGTATTATTATTTATTTAATAAGGGAAATTCTTTACGTTAAATATTTTTACGATATTTTAAAAGTAAAGTAGTATAAATCGGATTAAAATAAAAAAATATTATAGATTAATTATTATAATTTATTATATTTATTAAAAGGACTTTCTTTTAAGAATATTAAAATTCGCTAATTAAAAGAAAAGAGTCGTAAGGTTTATTAATCATAAATGCGATATTTATTTATAATCTAAAATAATAAATAATTAAATAAATAACTTCATTATAATAAATAGTTAATTATATAATAGTAATAATATTTAACCGTTTATATAATATATTAATTAATTCCTTTTCATATAATAAAGCATATATAACTATATTATTAATATATTTAATAATTTATAATTATTAATCGTTTACGATTTATTAATTATTATAATAATATAGTTATAATTAGCTCGGAGAAGGTTTTAATTAACGGCCGGTTAATAACTTTAAAAATAAAGCTATTCGGAAACTATAGTAATAGTAGTTACGTTTAAATTAGCGAAGCGGCTATTATTTAATATAGGGTTATTAATAGGTGGCTCGAAAGTAAGTATAAACGGTAATGATTTTAATAAGTGGAAGTAGCTTATAAGGTAGTATTAATATACTGCTTACTTAGCCAGCAAATAAATGCGCCTTGATATTTACCGAAGGCCTATACTCCCTATAATGTAGGGCGTAGGTCCTGCAGGCAGGCCCACTTCTTTATTTAATCTTATATCCTTATCTTATCTTATTGTATATGATGATACACGGACCCTTAGTCCTGCATTATTTATAATATTTATAATTTATATAGTATTATCGATTTAAAAAGGTAATTTATTAGAAATATTTTAATTATTAATTGTTACGGCGCTAGCACGTAACCTGTAGGTCTGTAGGATCCTAGCGTGTAGGTTATATAGGGCTTTAGGAGCGACCGGGTAATTAAAGCTTTCTTTTGTTAAAAGGTTTGCTTTAAAGCTTTAGTTTAATTTTTACTTTTTCTTTTCTTTACTTTATAATTTAATTAATTTAATATAATAATTATGTACTTTACTTTTGCCTTTTTAATTAAATTATAATAATTATAAAGTCTATTATTATACTTTAAAAAGGTTAGGCTCTATTGATTTAAAACCCGATTCCTGATTTATTACCTTAACCAATCGACCGACCGAATATACGTTATCTTTTAATTATATTAAAGGCCTTAATTATAATTAGCCGATATTATAAAAATCTAATTTAAATTCCGATACGTTAAATTCCTAATTATACCGATTAAACTTAATAAGACTACTTATTAAACTATAGAAGTTAAATAATAAATTTAATATAATATTAAAATTATTACGTAATTAAATATAACCTTTAATAAATATAATACCTTTAAAAGTACTAGTTTAAAGGTACTTAAAAAGTATCTTTCTAAAAAAAGTTATTTATTAATATAATAGCCTTACGTTAGATTTTCTTATAAGTTAAAAACTAAATGCCACCGAATTACTTATAGAGCCTTACAATTACGTGTTTATTACTTAATTATACCTTTAATCGTCGAGAATCAAAGATAACTATATAATTAAACCTTCGAGCGCCTTATCATTACTAAACTTAATAACTCCCACAACGATAACTCTATAGCTAAAGCTACAAACAGAGGTCCGGAACCTCCTCCCTCTTTTCCAGAACCTCCTCTCTTTCTCTTTCTCTTAGTATAACATCCAAATAATACCTTTAATATAAACCTATAATATTATAACGCCTTTATTTATATTATTTTAAACTTTAAATAATATAATATTAAAGCTTTTTATATTAAAAATAACGATAATAATAATAAAGTAAAATATATATTACCTTTTTAATTTAAGATTATCTTTAACCGTATTATTATTAAATTAACGTTTAAGAATACTTTTAAAAATATTTTAAATAACTTTAAAGATAAAATAAAGATCATAATTAAATAATATAATAAATATAAGAGATTTACGTTTCTTTAAAAACCTTTTATTAAAAAAGGTAAAACCTTTATTTTTTATAAATTAATAATATATAAATACTTCGTTTAATATATTAATACCTTTTTTTTAAAATTATTTAATATAAAATTAAATTAAATTCTATTATATTTATAATTACCTT
>JAULSY010000266.1:0-12382 GCA_030512305.1 Cercophora samala | reverse complement strand
TAATATATAAATTTATTAAACCTTTATTAAAGAAAAAGTATATTAAATTTATATAATTATTAAATATAAAGGATTTTTTATAGTAATAAAATATAAAAAGACTTATTTTAATATAAAAAAAAAGTAGTATAAGTATAAAAGGAAGAAATTAAAAAATATAGGTTATTTTATAGTATAGTTAGTTAGGAAAGAGGATTTATAATAATTTTACTTTTAACGGTAATATACTATTTATAGGGGGGTATAGTAAGGTTTAAACCTACCTTTATTTAAACCTATACTTATTAGTTATTCTTAAGGCTTAATATTTTATTTTCTACCTATAGGTTTTATAGCTTTTTCTCTATTTTAAATTATTATTACTACTTTTGTTATATTTTTACCTTCGTTTTACGCGATCTCGTCCCACACATTCTCTTGTTGCTCTCAGACTCTCAGTGCGTGTGAAGTGAGAAGTCATCTAGGGGGCAGGAAATTGCAGTTCCTTTAACCTCAGGCCTTTAGGCGCAAAGGCAGGGATTCTCTAGTGGGTCTCTTGGCGTCATCAAGAGCTTACACAAACTTGTGTACATACATATCTTTGTAGAAGAGCTCTATAATTAATGACGATCTGCATAGTTCTCACAGAGCTAAACGCTGCGCTTATTATGGGCCCCATCAATGACCTCAAGCATATTTTGTGCCACAACTGAACGTGAACCAGGGACATATGCCAAACCGCACCTGTCCTAGACCTCCCATGGACTCACTCCGACCACACCCACACTCACAACTCCAGGTGACGAATGACCAAAACTTTTGATTGCCTACCTGGTATCTCACAACCAATAAGTTATTAGCTGTGGCTGGTCGTTACATGAGCCATCCTTATCGACGAACGATAAATTCACCATCCTTTAGTGCCATGCACGATAGCTTCTAGTCCCGATGTCATCTCCACAACTGCATTACAGTGCCATTTTGGGGTATGGCCTGCACGCGATTTTCAGTTAATGTTGCGGATTTGTGAGGAGAAAGGAGAGTGTAAAATAGCTACCCCCCGCCCCTTCAATCCAACAATCGAAGTTAACCGTAGAGGTACACATCACCACCCCCATCAACAACAATGGACAAGCCAAACACCCCCCAAAACCAGTCCGAAACTATCCCCTCGTCCTTCCCACCCCTTCAAATCCACCCAACATCCCTCATCCACCCCTCTTCCCTCCCCCTCATCCACCCCACCGCCACCATCGGCCCCTTCTGCCTCGTCGGTCCCAACGTCTCCATCGGCGCCCGCACCGTCCTCCTCTCCCACGTCTCCATCCCAAGCAACACCGCCCTCAGCGCCGACTGCACCGTCCACCCCTTCTCCGTCCTGGGCGGTGCCTCCCAAGCCATCGCGGACAAAGCCCTAGGCGACACAGGCAGGCTCACGCTCGGAAACAACTGCACCATCCGCGAGGGTGTAACCTGCAACGTTGGCTTCTCTGAGAAAGGGACAGTGATCGGAAGCGGGTGTTTGCTCATGGCCAACAGCCACGTGGCGCATGATTGCATCGTGGGGGATGAGGTCATCCTCGTGAATGGGGTTCTACTAGCCGGGCATGTCACGGTAGGAAGAGGAGCGATCTTTGCCGGGTTGGGAGGGGCGGTGCAACATGTGCGGGTTGGGGAGTACGCCTATGTTGGGGGAGCAACGGTTGTGAGTAGGGATGTGTTGCCGTTTAGTATGGTCAAGGGGTATAGGGGGCTGACGGTGGGGGTGAATGCGGTGGGGTTGAAGAGAAGGGGGTGGTCGAGGGAGAGGATCGAGGGAGTGAGCAGGGCGGTAAAGGCAGTGTTGAGGAGCGACGAGAAAGTGCTGAGAGAACTTGTCCAAGAGCTGGTAAACGAAGGGGCGGATGATGTGGCCAGGTTGATGGACTTTGCGAGAGAGTCGGAAAGAGGGCTGTGTTTATTACTCGGACAGGAAAGGGGGATCACGAAGTTGTGATGGAGCAGGGAGTATGTGTTCGATATTTGGCAAAACAGCCCAGGATGTGCAGTGGACTTCAGGCTGCAAGTACTGTGGCATTAATTTCAACTACCACACAGCTCTTTCGTATACTATTTACAGACCAGGCGGAGCTGTTGCCACCAAGCGGTAGGTAGCCTTATCGACACTCTATTTGGGTTTCGAGGAGAAAGGCTTGCGTCCATAGACAACATGACTGCAAAGTATGGGTCAGTAGAGTTCAGGTAATTTGTCAATGATTGAACAAGACGAGACCACTCACATGGGCCAGTATGCATGCACCTTCGGATCCCTCAACACCTTCCTGGCGTTGGCAGCAAGTAACAATGCCTCTTCCTGACTCCAACCCAATGCTCTCGTTAGAGGCGCTAAGATGGCCGCCTCCAAGACTGGGTCCATGTCATAAAGCGCCCACTGACCCAGCCTCTTATACTTGGGATCCCGGGGCCAGCCATTGGTGGGCCACTTGTAAATGTACTCGACGACATCTTCAAACCCCGCTTCCTCCATCATTGACTTCCAATTCTGCGCAGCTGAGAGAGGTCGATGCATCGCTTCCATGGCCTTGATGAGCCAGGTCATCCAGACCCATAGGTCAGACCCCTCAGTAAAGGTCCCGTCATCACACCCGATGGGAAGAGCCATGTCCTGTGCTTCAAAGTAACCGCCGGGTTCGAGTTGGTCGTAGACCTTCCTGACTATGGAGGCATTGTCGGCGAAGCTACCTGTCATGAAACGGCTAAAGATGAAGTCAAATGACTTGGACCACGTCCAATCCTTCTCGACATCGTCAATCTGGCAATGTCAGCCACTTTGACCATTTATTTCACATGATCGTCTTATTGTATGGGTAGGATAGGTACCTCAAAGGAGCAGTTCGGAGGCATACTAGACTTGGGGTAAGCGGCATTCTTAACGTTCTTGGCAAATGGTTACGCACAAGTCTGGCTGAACTGGGCTGAGGTCTACTCCAATAACCTTCAGAATGGTCAGCAATGAAGTTATGACACATGGCAAATCCAGGAGGCTAACGGACTTCTGCCTCGGGATGCTGATCCGCTATTACGTTCCACTAAGTCAGCTTCAAGCTGAACATTGAGTGCAAGCATCATAGAAGTCTTACCGTAGTCGATACACCAGATTCCACTTCCAGTGCCGAGGTCAAGTACTCTCTTGGCGCCATCCTTCTTTGGGCTGAGGCATATTTGGTCGTCAAAAGTCAATCTGAAGAGGTGGTGTTGTAGGTCTAGGAGATGCCAAGTCAGCTAACGTACCCGAGGGCATTTGTCCCCAGTTTGCTGTGGACCTCCGGCTGCCTACCTAGGCGTTCAACTTCAGACTAGAAGTGAAATGATTTATTAGTACGATATGATGATTGGAGGGCGTACGTGGAGCTTACTGCATCATTCGGCATGAAATATTTCCCGGCGCTCATAGAATGATAGGTTCGTCCATTCTCCTCATAGAACTCAAAAATGCTGGACCGTAGAGACGTGAGACTACTACGTCGTGAGGCCCCATCGTCCAACCCTGAGTCGTAACCTTCCTCCCCATGAGCATCAGACGGTCCCTAATAATGGTGAAGATTAGGTTACAAATCTCTCGACTGCGGAGAAAAGGGGGCTTGGTGGACATACAAGCTCAACCTCGTGCTGATGCTGGACATCTTGTGGCGGGGTTTCTGGCATGGTCTTGCTCTCTGTCTGTAGCCGACCTCGACTTGGGTTTAATTGTGACTTTGGAAGGAGGTCCGTTGGCGCAGAGTCGTGATGGCCGACCGGGACAAGGGAACGGCGAGCAGTTAGGGGATGCTGGGTTAGCCACAACCCAGACAATGAACGGAACATGTGTGCTTGCCCCCGGTGTGGCTTGACACGGGCGGGGTCCCCCACTTCCTAATCACACGCTGAGAACGCCACCAAACGACGGGAATCGTCCACTATTGGTCACAGCTCATCCAGCACACATTTGGTCTTGCAGTAGTGCACATGTACCCTGCTGCAAAGCCAGCAAGAACCCAACCCTTCACCATGAGGTAACAAGTTCAAAACCAGGTGCGGCTGTCGTGGAAGCCCGAGATGAAATGCCCACCATGTGACACGACATAACCCAGTTTCTGTTTCCGATATCGTTGTTTTGCACACGGTACAGAATGCAACATCTTTCCATCTCATGGTTACCGTCCTCAACGGTGGCCCTCGTCGGAACAGCTCTCCTGGTTGGTTATGTCCTCGCCACTCGGGTAAAGTCCTTTGTGAGAACACGGCATATTCCAGGGCCAATCTGGGCTGGATGGACCGACCTGTGGATGATACGCGCCCAGCTCAGCGGCCGATTCTGCTTCCTCCTGCAGGATGCAAACACAAAATATGGTATTTCTTCCCCGTGCCGACAACTCCGGCCTTGTCACCTGTCCACTGACATTGATCGCACAGGTCCTATCGCAAAGATCGCGCCCAATTGGGTAGTCTGCGGCGACGCTGAAGAATTGAGACGTATTTGGGGGGTTCGTTCGGCATGGAAGCGTCCGTTTTGGTATCGCGCCTTTCGTTTTGATCCCTACAAGGACAATGCCTTCTCGACCACGGATGACCAAGTCCACGAAAAGCTGAGGGCAAAGCTCATGCCAGGCTACGGCGGCAAGGATGTGGACAACCTCCATGAGCTCATCGACCGACAAGTCGCCGGCCTTGTATCGCTACTGGAGACCAAGTATCTGTCGACCAAAACGGAGTTCAAACCCGTGGACCTGGCGCGTAAGGTACAGTATTTCACTCTGGATGTTATATCCGCGCTGGCGTTCGGCAAGGAGTTGGGCTATCTCGCGGCCGATCAAGATCTGTTCAACTACATCCAGACCACCGAGAGCACACTCCCCATCATGCTCACCATCGGGTTCATGCCCTGGCTCCTGAAGTTGATTCAGTCCCCTCGCCTCAAGTTTCTCATGCCCGACATCGACAAGGTAGTTGGTATCGGAACTGTCATCAAGACGGCCCACCAAGCAGTCGCCGAACGCTACGGAGATAAGCCCTTGGTCAAACGCGATATGCTAGGTTCCTTCGTCGCGAATGGCCTCACCAGGGAAGAAGCAGAAGGCGAGACCGTGGTACAGATCATCGCCGG
The DNA here is from genome assembly GCA_030512305.1 of Cercophora samala. Classification (NCBI taxonomy): domain Eukaryota; kingdom Fungi; phylum Ascomycota; class Sordariomycetes; order Sordariales; family Lasiosphaeriaceae; genus Cercophora; species Cercophora samala. Next base: position 7,260 of record JAULSY010000266.1, on the reverse strand, counting down.
CTCCGACACATCAGCCACCGCCATCCGCTCTACCCTACTCTTCATCATCACCAACCCGCTTGTCTACCACCGTCTACAGGCCGAGATCGACAGCGGGATCCGGGACGGTCGCATATCCTCCCCCATTACGGACGCTGAGGCGAGGAATTTGCCATACCTGCAAGCAGTCATTCGTGAAGGTCTTCGCATGTGGCCGCCAGCGACAGCTGCCCTGCCCAAGGTTTCAGATAAGGACCAGGTTGTGTGTGGGGTTCACATCCCCGCCGGCACCGTCATTGCGTGGGCTCCTTTCAGCTTCTTGAGGAGCAAGAAGATCTTTGGGGATGATGCGGATGTCTTCAAGCCTGAACGGTGGTTGGATATTGCGCCAGAAAGGTATCGGACAATGGACCAAACGGTCATGATGGAATTTGCATCGGGGAGTCGATGGGAATGCCTGGGGAAGACAGTGGCACAGATCGAGCTCAACAAGGCTTATGTCGAGGTGAGCACCTAGGCAGTTGACCCTTCAAGATCCATGCGCTGTTACTGACGCCTAGATGTAGCTTCTCCGTCGGTTTGATATCACTCTGGTTGACCCGACGAATCCTTGGACCTCGTTCAACGCGGCCGTTTTTATCCAAAGCGACATGAATGTTGTGGTAACGAGGAGGGAGCTGTGAAGCTTGGACAGCACTTGAGAAGTGCTCGCGCCATTGCCAGTGAGAGAGTTGCCTGCCATTTATCTTAAGTACCATAACCCTGGTTCTCTCTTTCCGAACAACCCAATCAAGTTGAACTATGCAATGAACTTTGTTCCGAATTGTGAGCCAACCCGCTCCTCCAGACTCTGTTGGATCTAGCTCGTTGGGTGCTTGTCGACCTCGGTCCGGCCAATCACAGCCCAAGCATTGGGGTGGTTGACGTTACACCAATCCGCCTAGCTCAAATCCCTGAATCAAGGTTGCTCGCCCTTACTTGGATGACTACCTCCATTCTGAATATCCTCCCACTCCCGACAATCCATCCAAACCAAGACTCGGAGGCAATTATTCTATATGGAGTATTGCGCTTGACTTTTTAATGGCGAACCAGCGCCCCGAGTATGACCATCGAGGGCAGAGCTGGGATCACCGTTCCAATGGGTCTGGGTCACTCTCCAACCTCCCAGCTGCTACCCCACTTGAATGGCAGTCCCTCTCACATCAACGAAATGTTCCACAGCCTTTACAGATCACACAGCACGCCGGGCCCTGGGGACATGAGGGATATGGTGTAGAAATGGGGGATTTGGGAAGCCAGCGCGCCAGAGACAACCCATTTGGCGACCATCACCCTGCACCCAGTCTGTATTACAACGGAGGATATCAGGTGCTCGACGAAGTGCAAGAGCCAGCCAAGCAGGGCTTCTTGAAGTCTGTTATCAGCCCAAGTCCTGCCACTCAACATCATGACGGCTCTCCACCAGCTCGTGGTGGTTCCGGGCCTTCCGGGCCGTCATTCTTCAGTCGGATAAGACGGTCCAAGTGGGCGATGTACATCTGCCTCATCTTTGGGGTCGCCTGTGCAGCTGGGCACCATGTCTTCTACAGCACACTCAACGGAAAGCCTGCGACGGATCAGCTTGTGATGCAGCGGTATGGAACCTTGTTGGCGTTTGGGGCCAAAGCAGGCCTTGGAGCCGCGGTTATCGAAGCTTCTCACCAACGTGTATGGGTGACGGCGAGGAAGCGGATGATGACTGTTGGCGCGCTGGATTCGCTGTTCTCCATGACTGAGAGCTTGGCTTCTTTTGGGACATGGGAAGTGCTCAAAGCGGCCAAGATAGCGGCCTTGTTGGCTCTTTTTGTTTGGTCAGTGGCCTTGCTTTGGACTCTATATGGCTCTTGACGTTGACAGACGCAGGATTGCACCGGTTGTTGTCATTCTGACCGCGAACACACTGCAGGTTGAGCTCAGTCGGATTGTGAGTGAGGATAGATGTGCTGGAGTTAGAACACTCAACTTCAGCTTTGAAGAAACAGACGAATGGAGGGATCCAACCAAGATTGGCAAATATTTTGAAGTTCCAGCGTCCATCTGGAATACAACGAGAAAGGCTGGCGACACGGATGATAGTAATGAATGGTTCGACTATTACACCGCACCGGGTCTCACACTGGCTCAAACACTTACTATCGGTGCCTTCATGGGAGAAACAGTCATGCGGAAGAATGCCCAGGCGGAGACTTGTGGTAGCGGTTGGAACTGCACTTTCGAGATCAAGTTTACCGCCCCAGCCTACAAGTGCACCGAGCTGGCAAGTGGTGTCGGCTCCAGGGCATCAAATCTCACCCAAGAATCCGGCAGCATTGCTCCACCCTTCAACACCGACTTGCTCCTCCCCAAGGGCATCTACAGCTACTACGCCTTCACCACGGGAGGCGAGTACTTCAACATGCAGATGGAAGATGTCGAGCCAGGCGGCATTCCGAAAACCTCCCGCCCTTACCCCAAGAATCTCGGGGCGTTCCGGACAGAGCCCATTGTCTGGATAGGCTATTCCACCCGAACAAACCCCGATGAGCCCCTTCCTGAAACGTCTTCTTCCCCGGGTTGGGAACAGGCCTTCACCCCGAAACTCTTCGCGTGTGAGAATTACGAGTCGGCCTACACCGTCCAGTTCAACTACACCGAGAACCTCCACTCCACCAACGTCCTGGACGTCGAATACCTCCGCCCGGTGATCAACACCACTTACCTCCCCGAGGTCGAGTCGCAGGACGGCACGGCAGACAACATCACCGCCACCCCGCAGTCCAACTACATCTTTCCCCAAAACAAGCGCCTGTACCGCCGCACAGCAGCGTACTACTCCCTCTCCCTCATCGCTCGGTCTTTCCTCAACGGGACGGTGGCGGTAAACCAGAAAGACGCCAACGGGGTGCCAATGGCGAATACCAACGCCATTCAGACAAAAGTGCTGGACATTGCCAATAATTACTTTCCTGTGGGGGACTTGATGGACGTGGTGCAGAGGTTCTACTCGGAGAATATCATCCTCAGCATGCTGTCCAACCCGCAGTTTACGAGCGTTGTCTGGGCGGCCAAGCCGGATGAGCAGAGCGGGATTGATCCTGATGTGCAGAGGGAGGATGCGGAGGGGCTGAAGTATCCTTGTCAGAGGTCGAGGGTTGGGAATGTGTATACGTACCATGTGAGGGATTTGTGGATTGTGTACAGCATTTCTATTGGGTTGGCGTTGGTTGGGGTTGTGATTGGGGTTTTGTCTGTGAGGGAGAATGGGGGGTTGATGAGGAATGTGAAGTTTAGTAGTTTTGTTGCTGCTACTAGAGGGGAGGGGTTGAGGAGGGTGGAGTGGGATGATGGTGATGGGGGACGGGTGAGTGAGGGGCTGAAAGGGATGAGGATGAGGTATGGGATGGTTGAGGTTGTAAGGCAAGGGTCGAAAGAACTAAAGTTTGGATTTGGGTTTGAGCAGGATGTCACGAGGCTGGAGAGGAACGGGGGCGGGACTGCGGTGAAAAGACTGACAATGTTGGGTTCCAGTTCAAGAAGTTTGGCCAGGTCGGGTTAAAGGAATTAGCCTGCAGCTTTTCTGTTCTTTCTTCTTTAGCTCGCTTCAATGGTAGCATGTTGTTAATGTGAGACAGTTACACAACCAGGCACTGGTGTAGTGGTTGATAGCCCAGCTCAAGAGCTCCCCTGATAATCTAGCGCTACTGAGCTCCCAACCGACCACAACTATTGGGAGATGAGTGCACCACATAGGCACACTGAGTTACCCTATGACGGCACGCCATGTGACAGTCAATAAACAATTGCCTGAACAATCGACTTGATAGCATCATCAAAGGCGCTTTCCTTGGAGATCTCTTTCCTTGCCTTGGCCGCAGTATTCGATGGTTTCATGTTCAACGTAGCTAATGTTGTTGTTTCATGATGATAGTCTTCGCCACCCCATCATTTCAATCTCCTCTTTATGCCATGTGTGTGTGGTCTAGAACTTTCACTGAGCTCAACTACCTACCTAGCCACTTACCCAGTTCGGGGAACTACGGCTGTTCCCGGTGACATTGCATGGGGTGGCTGCATGTTGAGCAGAATCCAGACGGCCTAGACGCTTTCACTGCAGCCATTCAGCTCTCGATGTGCAGGACGCTATTCCCATCACCAACTACTTTGAGACCCAAACGTCAAGCTGAATTCCGAATACAACGCAGTCACAAACTCCAAGGCTCGTGGTTCGTCGATAACTTCGAATAGTCAAGTCACCTGCATTCAGTCTTGCGGATCTTGACCTAGTTGACAAGTTCATCCGGCTGTGGCTTGACAGATAGAAGCTGGTCCTGTGACGTCTTCGATATGGGTACTCAGACTTTTGACAATGTGGTAATAAAGCACGGGTATTTGAAGACCATGATGGTCATGATTCCCTTGCTATGATTCACCTGTACAAAGACTGTTCTCACATACAATATTCTGTCCATTGTTGCCACCTCTATCATCCAAGACAATGTCCGATATCAGCTCGCATATCAGCAAAGATGCCAGCTCGTGGTCCACGGCCCCGTTGCTGAATTTCTTGCTGCACTACACCCGCGAGGCGGAAGAGAAGGGCTTTTATTCCGATCGCATCAGCGGGCTCAAGGCCATCGATGTCATCAACAAGGGGCTGACAGACGAGGATCCCTTGCCTGATGAGAGTGAGGAGCTGCGCCAGTCGCTCCTGCAGCTGATCCGCGATGGTCCCGGCAAGGAAAAGGTCCCCGCGGGCACATCTGTAAGCCAAGTTCTCGTCCCGAAACCTGCAACGTGGAACGTCTACTAACTCTGGATCAAGGTCACAATCGTCGGGGCTGGTGTGTCAGGTCTTTGTGCTGGCTATGAGCTGAAGAAGGCCGGGTTCGATGTCACGATTCTGGAGGCATCTTCTCGGGTGGGAGGGCGTGTTGTCACCTTCCGCGACCCAACCTTTGCCCCTGGACTTCATGCAGAGGGAGGAGCGATGCGTATCCCAGGCAACCACTTCCTCTTGCGCACCTATATTGAGAACTTTGGTGTTGGCGAGCTGTTCAAGTTTGAGATGCAGAACAAGTTCATCTACCTGTCTGAGTACCGGGGCGGGACCACGTTGACCTACGACGACTTCAATGCCAAACTGAAGAGCGAAGAGCCTGAGCTGCTCAAGCTCTTTCCCTCGTTGCAGAAGCGCGAGCGAGGCAAGACGGTTGACAAGCTCTTCGAGGAGGCGGTGGCGCCTGTGGTCGAAGACTTCCGCAAGGCCTACAATAGCGCTGAAGGTGATGAGCCTTTCAAGATCAAGAAGGCTTACAAAGCTATCACCGATGCCTACGACAAGTACACCCTGCGATCGTACTTTCAGGAAAAGGCCCATTGGAGTCCCGACGCCATCAAGCTGTACGATCTTGGCAACGCTCACGTCGTCTTTGAGAATGGCTTCATCGAGTCGTTCAAGGACGCTTTCCTGTCTAGCAACTCCCAAGGCGCAAAGGTCGGCATGCAGCAGCTCCAGGGCGGAATGGATCTTGTTCCTAAGGCGTTCATCTCCCCTGATCGTGGCGAGAACTCGCTCATCGACAACATCATCTTTGGTGCCCGGGTCACTCACATCACTGATCTCAAGCCTTCAACTGACTTCAAAGTTCCGAAGGCACCCCAGATCGAAATCACTTACGAGACAACCGGCTCAAAGAAGCTCACCGTCAAGTCAGACTATCTCATCCTCGCCATCCCCAACACTGCCCTTCGTGCCATCACCAAGTCCCGCCCCTTTGCCACAGCCCAAGAGCAAGCCATCCGCGACGTCCGCTATGTCGAAGTCACCAAGGTCCTCTTGCAGTACAAGACGCGCTGGTGGGAGCAGATCTTCGCCGACCACGGCCTCGGCACCGATGGCGGGTTGGTCTCTGACCTTCCCATCCGGTACACCGTCTTCCCAGTCTCGGAGGGCAACGACCAGTTCAAGCACTCGACCCGCGGCGCCATCATGGCGGCCTACACCTTTGAGCAGGACGCCACCATCCTGGGCGCCATGTCCCCCGAGAGGCAGGTCCGCATCGCGGCCGAGAACCTCCACACCGTCTTCCCCCAGGCAAACTCGTTGGAGCTGCTGGAGGCGGGGACGTCGCAGGTCTTCCCGTCTGACGAGCTCGCGGGCGGCAGCGCGTTTTGCTACTTTGGCCCCGGGCAGAAGAAGCAGTACCTCGAGGCCATGTGCGAGAGCGACTGGAAGTACCCGGAGAACTCGAGCCTGGGCAAGCCGAGGGTCTTCTTTGCGGGCGAGCAGGCCAGTTACACGCACGGGTGGATCCAGGGGGCGATGGAGGCTGGGTTGAGGTGTGTGCAGCAGGTGTATGCTAGTGCGACCGATTTGGTGGTTACTGTTGGGGAGGGGAGGGAGGCGCAGGGGGGAGAGGAAGCAGTCGTGGCCGAGTGAGGCCAAGGGGAGAGATGAAATCTACCTAAAGTTGATGACGGTGGGCTTTTAGCTGTGCTTTGATGTTGGTTACAATTGACGGACTCTCTTTCAAAGCTACCTAACATTCGTAGCCTATAAAACACGTCATGCCAGTGACTCAGGGTGTTTGGAAAGTTCAGATTATACGATAAAGTATAAAAGCAGCCTTAAGGCGTAATCTTTTGCCCCTCGTAACGGGTCCGTAAGTGTCTTCCGTACGTAAGATGAAAATATGATTTTTTAACTTCCTATCTTTTCCGTACGTAAATTTACCTATAAACTAAGTCTCGTAACGTTAGTCCCATATATTTAACTCTAGCCAATCGGATACGCTTTTTACGCCTTTTAAAACTTAGAAGGTCTCCCAAAGCCAAAAGGCTCTATAATACCTAATTTCCTTTAAACTTTAAAACTTTAATATTTTATTTATAACTTATAAATTAAATTAATACTATAATATAAAGTTTAAAGTAAAGTTATAAAGTATATATATAATATCTTTAAAGTATTTTAAACGGAAATTTTAAACTTTCGAAAACCTTTAATTATAACCATACTTTCCTATTATTACTACTTTTATTAATTAAATAAAAGCTTTTAACGTTATTAAAAAATATAAACGTTTAAAACGTAACTTTTTAAAAGTCTTAATTCTTTTTATTACTATTATAATTACGTTTAATATATTATATATATCGAAAAATTAAAACTTTAAAAAGGAAGTTATTATTATTAAAAAGTTACTTTTTAATTATTAAAAAAAGTTTAAAGAATTTATTAAAATAAACCTTTTTACTTTC
>JAULSY010000265.1:0-12696 GCA_030512305.1 Cercophora samala | reverse complement strand
ATATAAATTTAATTTAACTTTAAAAAATAAATAAGTATAAGGTATAGTTAATAAACTAGTTTAATATTAAATAATTATTAAATTAATAATTTAAACGTTTAATAAGTAGTAATAATAAAAGTATAAGGTTATAAATAGCGACTTTTTTATAGTTTAAAATATTTAATAATATTAATTAATTTATAAATTTTAAATATAAAATAAAAAGTCGGTTAAAAGAAAATCTATTTATATTAAAAGAAAGTTTTACTTTTAATAAATAAATAATTAAATTTATAAATATTTATAAACGTTATAAGTAAAGTAATAATTAAAGAAAAAAGTAAGTTTAATAAAGGTAATTTTAATAATTAAAATTTTAATTTATTTAAAGGTATTAAAATTAAAAGTCGCTTATAAAGTTATAGCCTAGTATTTAAATCAAATACTTTATAACCGTTAAGTTAATATTAAATATAAATTAACGTTTTATATATTAATTTTAAAATTAAAAATCGCTTAAAATTTATAAAATTTAATATATTTAAAAATATATAAAATAAGAAATTAAAAGCTATAAATATCTTTAATTTTAAAGCGGAATTACATTATTAATAATAATTATAAAAATAAGGTTTTAAAAGTTAATAAATAAATAAGTAGGTTATAGGTTATAAATATAAATCGTAATATAAAAAAATAATAAAGGTTAGAAAATTACGGTTAAATACTAATAAAGTAATATTATAATTATAATAATTATTTAAATTAAACTATAATTAAGAATTAAGGAATTTAAAAGCTAGCGATTATAAATATATTAATTTTTTAAAGGTATAAGGTATATAGAAATAACCTTAAAGTTCAAGTATTATTAAAGTAGGTTAATTAAAATATTTATATATACCTTGGTACGAAATAGAGGTTGGTTTTGCCCTGGAAAATGGATTTTTCAATACATGTCAGTACGCATGCCTGATGTGGTTACGGCCAATTAATATAGGAGCGGACGCCAATTTCTCTAGCCACCCTCATCCCAAGCTTCGAATCCTCTCAAGTCAACCTTGTTCAAAGTAGACCAAACCCGCCCTCACCACCCCGCCATGCCACCACCAGTCGGGACACCTGGAGAAAAGCAATATCTTTGCATGGTAAGAGATTTCTTTGTTTTGTTGACTCTGTGTCGTGATCTAACTAAGATATCACAAGCTGGAGCACTCGGGCAAACTGAACGTCGAATCCGGCGATTCATCGGACGAGCGGATGGACTACACGCTTCTCAGGGCTTTTGAATAACGAGAGTATCCGGAGTGGCTTTAGATCTTGCCGTCCTTCTTCTTGGACCAGAGCATCAATCCGCAGGCGATTCCGACTCCGGCGCCGGTGATGGCTCCGGCTCTCCTGTGTAGCTTGTTAGATAATGGCCATTTCGAGGGAGAATGGAAATGACATGCCAGTTGACTGGGTTCTTTTTGGGGCTGGGGGGTTCTGAACCCTGGACTCCGCCGAGCTCTTCGCCCTCGGTGTTGACATGGCGGACTTGTTGGCGGCAGGCGGGGAGGATGGTTCTCTGGGGAAGGCGGGACCTGAGGGCACCGGAGAGGGTGGTGAGGGATCTGGTGGCCGACATGATGATGAGTGTTGTTGTGATTGTAGTGCGGTGATGATGTGAAAGTGGTTGTTGATATGGCCGTCGGTTGATGTTTGATGTTTGATGTTTTTTGTTGTTCTGGTGTTGGAAGAGGTCGAGCAAAAGATTGGCTCCAATTGACAGCTGCTTTAAAACACAATGAATGACGCGCCAACGGAAGCGATGATGAAAGCAAGTGCCTTGATAGAGAGTGTGTTCCACTTTCCTTTCCTCCCGGCAGCAGATCACTGATGGAGAGAGGTATGACGTCATCACTTTCCATCGTTTTTGTCCGCCAGTGTGTTTTGTTTTGCTATCGACCTGCTGAAATGGACCCATTTTTCAACTGTCATCTTAGTCTGTTTACATTGTATTGTTGCTGCTTGGCAAGACTGTGAGTCTGGTTGCACTGAATCAACGCCTCTTTGGCCCCGCAAGATGATGCCTCCCGTCGGGACATGAGAGGCATCTCAATTGTGGCCCAGCCAGGCGCAGGGTGTGCCGCCCCTATCAACCAGACAGTGGGGAGCAAGAAGCCTCATTGGAGACACTTGGCCCCAAAGGGAGGCATCATGCATACTGGAAGCCAATAGGAAGCCGCTTGAAAGAGGCATCATACCTGCATGCAGGTTACCTATGCCTCCCAGATGACCTGATACGATGCCACCCACCCCAATTCGTTCCGTCGAGATGAGGGGAAGCCGTGGTACATAAAAGGCCGATGTTTGTCCCACCAAACTGTCAAAGGGCAGACAACGCAACTTGACGTCTTCTGGGTCTAACATCAAGCCCTTGAGGCCCACGAGGATTGGCCCCCCCCCGGTCACTCAAAGGTGCGCTCTATCATGAAATCTTCTGTTCTAAAATCAGGTATACTGACTGGGAGAAGGTCGTTGTCAAACGAATTGATCCCGCGCCGGCGGGGACGCGCCGAGTCCCCGCGCTCAACAAATCTCGCAGCAATGGAATAGTGATCATGATGCGGAGTTTCTTCAGGGCGAGGTGTACGGTCGGTGCGATGCTGGTGAATCCTTGTTTTCGGGACCCTTGGATTTCCATGCGTTGTCTGGCTCGTATCTTCTCTCTCAAGATTTCTCCCTTCCAGGTCGCTCGGGGGAGGAGTGGTATGGGGGTGGTTTTGGGGTATATCCCTTGGGGATGGGAGGTGGAGGGGCGGAGGGAGTGTGGCGAGCGGATGGGAACGGTGGCCACGTCAACGCTGATCTTGAAGCGAGTCTTATGACATCGACCGACTACACTAGCTTCGATTTTGACATTGAGCTTTCGGAATCTCAAGCTGCCGAGGTAGCTGTCATGCTGGAGCAACTGCATTACACGACAGACAGCCAGTCAATGTCGACGTCGCCCTCCCTCTCGAACGCTGCCTCGACATTCACCACGAGCATGTCGGACGAGAGTACTAGTCAAGAAACAGCCACACCAAAAGAACGTCATCCTCCACAACAGTCACGCTGCTCAAAGTGCACCACCGCCACAAAGCAACACAAGAGATACCACGACAAGCGGTTTGAGTGTCCAAAACTCGACTGCAACATGCGTTTTAGTCTTAGACTGGACCTCAAGCGACATCTCGAGACGGTCAAGCATGGGGGGAAGAGGACATTTCCCTGCCAGTGGTGTGTAAAGAGGTTCACGAGGAAAGATAATTACCAGCGGCATCTCAAGGACATTCATGGAGGTGGTTAATAAACAGGAAGCACACGGAGGGAGAGAATTTGACACATCAAGGAAGAGAATTTGGTACACATGAATCAGTAAGTCTTCGGACGGGACAGGGGACAACCACGCGTTTTTGCCTATGGCTCTCTTTGGGATCCATTTGGCGCGACGTTTCGGAACAGGCTGCATCTTACAGGCCGCGGTTGTCCCCTTTGTTATTCTGCCATCTTTCTGCGGGGAGACCAAATGCCATGTTCCGGTGCCGTGATGTGTAGTGGTCCCGGGAAGCACCATTTTGCCGGAACATGGCATTTGGTCTCCCCGCAGACAGATGGAGATGTCAGCAAAGTTCCGAAACGTTCGAAACGCGGGTTCTCGGGGGGACCGTTCTCCCAGTCAAGCTACAGCCCCTGACATTGCCGCTGGATTGGCAGGGCATAGCTGGGTGAATGGTCTCGACGAGAGCTTTCCTTGCTTCAGTGATAGATAGATAGGAATATACGAATATGATACATTGGGATGGATGGTTGTTCATGGTCTGCTGTGGTACATCGTGGGAAGCTCCACGGGAGTCATGTTTTGCACCAGATTGTGGTCCGCCGACAGCTCCTGAGGGCCCCAACCAGCCCTGTTGTAGTGTGTCCATGCCGCCACTTCAGGTTTGTGGTCCGTTGATTCTGATTCTTTGCCAATGGAACCAGGGCTGGAATTAAGGTATGGTTTGGAACCTGAAACCTTGGAGCTGTGGCGGTTCCGTCTAAGTAACCATACTATTACAATGCCCGAGGCACATAACAGTGCGATAGATCCTATCACACCACCTATAATGGCGCCAATGTTGTTTGATTGGGGATTTTCATTGTCTTCCACGTTCGGTTGGGTTGTCTTGTCACTTGGTGAAAATTCCGGATCGGAAGTCGATGGATCATTCTGCGCAGAGGAGACCGTGGAGCTAGACGAAGTGGTTGTTTCGGGAGTAATCGAGCTAACAGCCGTGTCGGCTATCGTCGTGAACGCCAGATAGTTATCGGTGTTGGGGCCTTTGCCACACGCCAGGTATGTAAAGGGGCCAACGTTGTTGGGGAGAGTAAGCAGCGCCGTGGAACAGAATGGTGCCGAGGGATCAGAGCTGGACCATCCTGATTGTTAGCCGGTTGTTGGGCGTAGACAGGGCGGTCGGGACATACCAAGTAAATGTCGTCAAAGCGGCATTTGTGAAGCCACATCCTCTTGAACAGGCATGCTTGTCAACGCAACTTCCCGCGAGCCCGCAATCAGTTGCTGAGATGACCGAGGTTGGACAAAACCCCCATAGATCGTGTATCAGATCAACTCGGCAGTCGGAGCCATTGTTGGCCGTTCTAACCCTTGAAGCGTCGCCTGTAGAGAAAAGGGTAAAGTATTTGGTGATAAGGACCGTCCCTTGTCGTTTATGCTGGACAAGTGTTGTTGCATTTGCAGGCAGAGATAATTGGGACAATGCCGCGAGGCCCGGGCCGATGAAGACTTGAACACAAAACAAGAAAAAAAGAAATGCTTTCATGGCGGAGAGGACATGAAATGGTGTAAAGACGAGACGAGAGGCGACAATGTATGTACATCAAGATAGGGGGTAGTGAAGAAGGGTCCACGGCAATGTAGTCATTGATATAATCCAATATAAGATGCCCTCAAGCTCTCTCTGACACTGGCTGACCAAATTATAAGCGTTTACTTGCATATCAGCCTTCCGATACCAGGATGTGATTATTCCGAGTTAGCGGTTGGGTGCGACCCATGTTGTCCCAGCAAATCAGCAGCCGTTTTGAATCCCGACACAACGGTACCGGCGCTTAGCTGTGACATCTTGTTTCCGTCTTCTGCTTTTGAAAGTTGACGTTGCAAACGAGAAGTGGGGCAAATGCACAGAAGCGCTTTCCACTTCGCTGTTGAAAAGTGATATGGGACGGGCAGAATTCTTCTTCATGTCCTCTTACCTTCCTCCTCAAACTCAACCACAGATCGCGATGAGTCGCCGTCTTCTTGTTTTCCTTTTGCCCGCAGGCGGGCTGTTACTCCTAGCCCTCACCCTCTGGCTTGGCCGAGAGCGGATCTCGAGCATACCGCGTCCATCATTTTGGAGCCCCGCAAAGACAGCTCCAGCATCCCAAGCGCCAGCGGTATCGAGTTCAAGGCCCCACACACCAGTTACAGTAGCGACACCAACGTTGACTGTGTCATACCATGCCTCTTCCAGCGGTACAGCTCTACGTTTTGTCACTTGAAGGTTTTGCGCTAACTTCCCAACCTAGGCGTTCTACCACAAGAAACAAAAGCGGCCTACGTCAATGCCATCATGAACTCAGAAGCCAAAACTCTTCCTCGACTACAATGCCCCCACCCAGACGCATCACGCTACCAATATCTCGCCGAACAGGAAGACGCAGTGGCAGAATCGATCCGATACTTTATAGCACTCGATCTTCGGCAATGTATCTCTCTTCTTCCGCGACTTCTGGGAAGCGTCATTGAGGCAATTCGCTTTCTAGGTCCACGAAACTGCGCCTTGTCCATCATCGAAGGGAACTCCAACGACGGCACTGGAGAGGTCTTGGCTGCGCTGCGACCCGAGCTCGATGCTCTGACAACTACCTACTACTTCGAGACGAGCGATATCAACCCCAAGGAAGGAGACCGGATACAAAAGCTTGCTCAGCTGCGGAATATGGCTCTTCAGCCGTTGGTCGATGACACCGAGGCTGCCAAATTCTCCGCCAAGAACACAACTGTTGTATTTTTGAACGATGTCGCAATCTGCCTGGAAGACATCCTGGAGCTCATACACCAAAAGCGCATACTTGGTGCCGACATGACTTGCGCCATGGACTGGACCTATGTTGGCCCAGACCCAACCTTTTACGATGTCTGGATCGCGCGAGGGATGAATGGAGACTCGTTCTTCGAGATACCCGCAGATGGAAACTGGGACTCGGCCTGGAATCTCTTTTGGAATAACCCAAGCGCCCAGCAACGTTTGCTCAGACACCAGCCATTTCAGGTCTTCTCTTGCTGGAACGGAGCCGCCGTGTTTACAGCGACACCTATCATCGATCGAACCATTGCATTTCGAGCCCACAGGGAAGGCGAGTGTCTTCAAGGAGAGCCGCAGTTGCTATGCAAAGACATGTGGTTCCACGGCTACGGGAAGATTGCTGCTGTTCCCACCGTCAACCTCGAGTATTCAAATGACAATGGTAAAAAGATCAAGGAGGCCAAAGGCTATGTGTCGCATTGGGTCAGCACGCCGGGACACCAAGACGAGACTATCGAATGGCAACTTGAACCACCTGAGAAGGTCAAGTGCATACCAAAGTACGAGAATCAGTTCTTTGAAGCCTGGAATTCGACACAGCCCGGAACTTGATTTTCTCTTTAATAACCCGATGTTTTTCATGTGGCGACCGACCCAGAAGGGGACGTCAAACGGGCCAAGCCAATATGTCTCTTGGCAGGGTTCGTGACTTTTGCCTGCAAGGATCGTGTTTGCGGGGCCCAGACAGGCTCTGTGCAACATCAACAAGGCCATGATTCGCTGAAACACAGAAAATCACTAGGTTCGTTTTTGCTAGGCAACAGCTAGCACAGTGTCCGCATGGCCACTGTGCCACTCTGCTTTGGGGTTAATGCGAGGTCCAATTTTAGGGATCAGGTCCTTTTGAACCCCTGGATCCCCACGTCGCGGCTCTTTCGGTTCTCATCATCTTTAGTCGTGATAGCAACCATGGCCGAGACGACGACGACGACGACAACAACAACCACGATGCCTGACCCGGCAGGGGCGTCGGCACCGGCACCAGCACCAGCGCCGACAACACCATCTACTGAAACACCTGCACCAGCGTCACCAATCCCGACGCCAGCACCGGCACCGGCACCAGCACCGGCAGCATTCCTAGGTGCAGCACCACGCTTACCTCCGGGTCAGTTTGTGCCTGCTCCAGCCAACATACAGCCAAAATATGTCTCGCCGAAATCCTATCGGATCACCAAGTTGGCTGGTAGGGTATTTTCGATCATCTGCAGCATTGTCACTGTGGGGCTTGGAGCTGGCCTTTTGGCCGACAGCAGAATTGATGGGATTTATGCCATCTTTATTATACCGTCGGTCAGTTCGATATGCCCTTCACATGTATTCGCAACACAATATGCTGACGCTTCCCAGGCCGCCGCATGCATCGCGTGGGATGCTGCCGAGATCGTCTGCATCATGAAGCGCGAGGGAAACAGAGGCATTCACCCTGGCGCTATCGTTGGTGTGGACTTGATCCTTTGGCTTGGGCTGGTCTTCCTGACTCTGCTGTGTGTTTCATTCTCGGTGGTGAATGCGAGACATCACGTCAATGGGTACTATGACAGCTACTATGACCATTACGGTGATGTGAACTCGTCATCCATCGACCTCGACACACCGGAGTACCGCGCCCTCTTGAGCAAGATCGATGCCCTCGCAAAGACACTGAGTGCCTTCTTTTGTTTCTTGACGTAAGTATATCAATCTTTACAAGGGGAAATCGCTTCTAACACGAGATGTGGGATAGTCTGACGCACTTTGGGCTCTTTGTTATTGGCTGTATCGAGACGAGTTATCGAAACAGACAGCCGAGGATGGTTTATGTGATGGCACCACCTCAGGGGTATTATTTTGCTGCCCCGCCACCGGGAGTGTTGCCGGCTCCATACGGGGCTACGATTAACGGAGTGCACCCGCAGCCGATTCCTATGATGCCGATGCAGTCCGGGCCAGACTATGCCGGGGAGCCAAAGCCGGCTGTTGCGCAAGCGGCGGAAAGATATGCTTGAGGGGTTTGACTTTGGCCTTGGTAGATTAATGATAAGGTTTGTTATTAGTGACGTCGTTCAGTTCCATAGCGGGAGACTACAAAACGAAGATGTTGTAGTTTTGTTTGCGACGGTTTCAGGGTCCTGATGAACGGTTTCAGGGCCCTGATGTGGCACTTGACCACCACTTAAATAATAAGGTTACAAGCCATACTTTCCACGGCCCACATATCAACCAAAAGATGGAAAGAACAGTCATTATCGTTACTACCATGGTAGTAAATGGCTTAATTGGAAGATCGCCAGTGTTCATTTATCATTCCACTCCGCGTGCCCGGGTTCGAATCCCAGTTCACCAACACCACGATGTCCCAATTACCTCCTACCGAGCCACCTTTCCACAGGGTGGCCCGGTACCTAGGAAGACCACCTTTTTTTCCCACCACCTTTTGATATTTTCCCAGGCCTTACTGGCCAGGTGAGGGCACCTGATGCCATACTTTCGAAGATGTTGTGAGGTAGTTTTGACAGGTTCCACATCAGGGCCCTGATGTGGCACTTGGATTCCGTACGCTCCCGCTTTGGCTTCCTGTGTGGTGGAAAGCATAAACTTGAAGCTGTGGTTCTGTGGCGATCACCCGTCATATACTGTTGCGGTTGCTTTCACCGTTACACCCTCTGGCGGGGGGGTGGGCGTCTAAAGGTTGAGGCGGATGCTCGCGTCTGGAATTGACTCTCGAGATAAGGAAGTTTCTGACACTTGAAGACTTCTGTTTTGGTTCTTGGATAAGGGCCAAGTCAGCCAAATCCAACAAGACCACCAGACGTTGGCAACTGACAACGAAGCCACCGACAGAGCTGGAACACCAACGCCAGAGCTGGAACACCAACGCCAGATATAAACACAACATCGAAAATGACGATCTCGCCAGCAAACGCCCACCCCAGCCCGCCCCCTTACTCCACGACAAAGGAGGACAAACCCCTCCCGTCCAGTTCACCATCCTCCCCACCACCCTGACTCCCATCCCGCAAACAACCGCCCGCCGCCCGCCGCGCCATCAAGACCCTCCGCAAGACAACCTCCACCCTCCTCTCCTTCGTCCAAGTCCCCCTTTGACCCCCGTCCAAAGAGCCGAGTTTGACAACTTCCTCACTGGCATCACCACCGAGCTGCTAGACCGAGTCGGCATCATCGCCGCCCGGGAAGAAGCCGAGAAAGCAGCGATAGAGTCATTGGAGAAGCAGATCAAGGCAGACGCGAAATACAGGGCTTCGGTGGCGGTGTTTGCAAAGACTGGGTCGAGGGACTGGTTCAAGAGGCGGTGTGTGAAGAAGAAGATTTTGGGGGAGATATACCACGGGTTAGAGAACGGGGGGAGTAGGAGGGAGGGGGTTGATCCGAGGGTGAGGGAGGTTGAGGGGAGGTAGGGGGCTGTTTTGATGGTTGGAATGATTGAGATGTGTGGCATTCAGGTATGTTGTTTGGGTGTATTATTTTGTATCTTTTTATATGTTGGACCAGCTTTCTTTTGTCCAATGAGGCTGACGACACAAGGTATCCAAGGTACCTTACATGGTTACCTTTTAGGTAGGTACACTGCTCTCTTTCACCATGTTTTCCGCACTACAAGACTGTCAACACCCCCCATCAAACCCACCAACAGCCCAGCTTTCATATGCCCCCTCCCCACCGCTCCGTTTCCATGCACGGGTACCTGGCTAGTTTCTGTACGAATGGGTGTCAACACCAGTGGTAGTGACTTTATCACCAGCTGGAGTAGATGTTGTAACCACCTCGCTCTCCTCCAACTTCATGTTTGTTGACGACACATAAACTGGAGGTGTATACCTCTCCAGCCATTACTGCCAACAATGCCCATAGTAAGTCTAACCATCCGCAAAACCCGTCTCGCCCCAAACCTCCTTGTTCCTCTTCCACACCCTCCGTGTGAAGGTGGGCTCCACCTTCCTCAGCCGTGCGCTTAGGGCTCTGGTGAGCGTGGCGATGCCCTTAGGCTAGTGCTACTACTTTGATGCAGTGGGTGTTTGACGATGGCTTTATTCAAGGTTTTTGGGTGGTGGAGAGCTCGGGACTACGGTGGTCTTGGGAGCTTTGGGTATATATTGGTCTAGGTTGGTCACTCATTTGAGGTTCTTTCCTTTGTATGGTAGATCTTCTTATTCATCTGATTTCTTCATCATTTCTGTGTCCCACATTTCCCACACACTCCGTCTGCAGCCCCAGGCCCCCCTTTTCCCACCCCTGAGTATCGGTTTTCTCGGTCAACGTAACTCCTCTCAAACCCCCCCTAGAGGGCGGTAGCAAAGAGCCATCACCCTTCTGGACCACTCAGGGGGGCTGACGGCGAGGGTGGGCTCGGCCACACTGACGGAGTTGGAAAAGATGTTTTCCATGCCGTAGAGGTCCTTGCCGAAACTGGGTGATGGCGTCAAGCAAGCCGAAGGCCGGTTTGGACAGCCAGATCGGCCCCCGAGTTTGACTTGACTTGGCTCATCGCCCACCTTGCAATTAACACCATCCCGTACACCACCCTGCCCAACGTTTGGACAGCCATATCGGACCCCGGGTTTGACTCGACTTGGCTCATTGCCCACCCTCCACCTCACACCATCCGGTGGACCACCCGGCACAATATATGCACTCCGCACATCACTAACAACCACAACATCGGGCACCTCTGCTTCCTCCTCATCCATCCTGCATGTCCCCGTGGTAGCCGGACCTGTCAAAGGTGACCCCTTCTTTTTCCGCGGACGTGTGGGTCTCCACCCCACGTCCCTCACGTGCTTCCACTTGTCCATCTCATCCAGGTGATAATCTCGCTCCTTTTCTGCCCTTCTCAGCTCGATACGGTACTCGCGCCTGTACCACATTAGCTCTTTTGTTTCCATCAGCATAACCAGCCTTGACGAAGTGAATATTAGGGTAAGATAGGTAGGTAGGTACTTACAACTTCCTGACACTCTGTCTCCATTTTTGGGGGAGATGCTGCATTTGGTACAGCCTCTTCTGTTCCAGCAACACAATTCCCTTTTGATCCTCTAACCACTTGATCCATGGCTCTAGGGATGCGTGCTGATCGCGGTGATACTCAATCATGGCGTCACAAAAGCCGTTGCGTTCGTTTGAGGTGCGCATTGCCCGCTTATGGCTTTGATAAGTATATAAGGTTGTCGCGGAGGGTGGGTGGGCGATGCGCTTGAGTGCAAAGGAGGTCTCTGGGGAAAAGTGAAAGAGGAGAGGAAACAAAGTCGTCAGGAAGACCCTTTTTAAAGAGGCTGATTTTATCAGTGGCGGCTTGTTTAACTTTTGGAGTTGAGTTAAACTTCAACCTTGGAGTACCTTAATGAAGATTGCAGATCGTGGCAACCGCCGTGAGGAAAGCTTACGGCGCTCTAGCGTCAGCCGTGGGATGCCACCCTCGAGTTTCAATACCAACATGAGTAGGAAACGAGATTTGGTTGGATCCTAGAGGTATGTAAACCATTTCCGAGCTTTTCAAGGTCGTCGTGAGACGGTGTTTCTGAAGACGGTTCGTTGTATAGATTGGTATCAACCTTGTTGTTGCAGAGGGAGGATTGAAGTCGAGGCGGGTCAGGAGGAGGCCAACAGAAGAGATGCACATGGCTTGGTGTTTCAGGCGGGCTGCTGACTTGCAATCATATGAGCAAGCTGGTCATGAGATATTTCACTAGTCCGCCTCCAACTTCTCAGATTCCCTGTTATCAGCTGGAGGGTCAGAACTAGGAGAGCTATTCCGAGCAGGGTTGCAATTATCGGGACACTCTTCGCAAGAACAAGGTCCTGACTCGGCTTCATCCCCCCCCGACAAATCTGCCACCAGACCATCACCATAAAACAACCTGCAATGCTTATGGACGGTGTTGAGACAAGCCTTCAAATATCCTTTTAAAGATACTATGTAAAAGAAAAGATATTCTAAAGCTGTTTTCGATGTTGTATACTTTCGTATACTATAGTCCTCAATACTATACATCACGTTTGGAAAAGAGACAAAGAGAAATACAATCTGTTCTTTATACTTTAATATAGTATATATACAACTTTTACATGTAAATCACGATATATTTGGATTTTGCAAACTGATCCTCAAAAGCAAAGATAGGTAGGTTTTCTTTTTGAGAAAAACTCATATAACGGATAAAAAGTGTATTTTTAGTTTACAAAGGGTGTCCAAAACCAAACGCTCAAAAAGAAACATCGATAAACCCGCGTTAACTATTCACTTTATGGTCAAGAGCAACTTCATGACAATGGCAGTGTGCTTTCTGACATGAACCACCTTCAGTTCGGTTGATGGCCCTGTTGCTGAGAGAACTGGTAAAAAACAACTTCTCAGAACCAGAGGTTCGATAAAATAAACATTTTGCGTCAAAATTTTAACTTGTGGGTCGTGCCCGTTACAAGAGCCCGTCAGGTTGTGTGATGGTCTAACGGCGGGCGCTGAGTTACTTGTCAGGCCTACAGAATCGGCACTTTGACCGGGCTGCTACCCGGTCAGGTTCATTGATTCGCAAATCCGTTTGATTCGCAAATCGTACCT
>JAULSY010000264.1:0-12733 GCA_030512305.1 Cercophora samala | reverse complement strand
CCCCCCCCCCCCCCCCCCCCCCCCCCCCCCCCCCCCCCCCCCCCCCCCCCCCCCCCCCCCCCCCCCCCCCCCCCCCCCCCCCCCCCCCCCCGTGTTTGGCGAGACAGAGAGGCCACTGCCAGTGGTAGAGTGGTGTCTGGTCGTCGGTACCTGGTCAATGGTGAGTGGATGGACAAGATGAAAAAGTGACTTCCAAACTGTTCCGCTCTCCCCACTCGCCTCCCCTCCCGTCTTCACCTTGAAATGGTACCTTGCCTTAGAGTAGGGCGGTACGTACCTGAGCTTCCCCCCTGACCCATCGGCAGAGTGACGGCACTGCACCCACCCACCAAGACAACCTACCAGATGTCCCGCTCGAGGCGAACCCAGCCTCATTCCAATGTGCTGTCCCTGAAGCGCTTCAGCCAATGTCACGGCAGGCAGCTTGGTCAAGCGACACTTGATTAGGTAACCAGTCAAGCTGAGCGAAGACATATTTCCGCAGACACGACACTGCCCAGCAGAAGGAAACGAGAAATACGATCAATTGACCCGAACACCGGACAGTCGTCTATGCCCTGAAGGGAAATCGAGTATTTCCACCTCGGCACGGGTCAGGTAAGACAAGCATGGGAAAAGACAGGTGGAGAAAGGAACAAATAGAAACTAAGTAGAGAAGGATTATTTTTAGGGAATTCATTAGGCCAATCATGAGCCCTCATGGCAGAGAACAAGAGAATAAGAGAAGTGTGTCCTCGCCAATGAATTTGGCTTGGGGAGACCCGTGAATGAGACCAGGCATGGCATAGCATGGATGGCATTGAGGGATCTCGCTGCCAGATCAGGGCAAAGCAGAAGCGGGCATTGAGGAGAGAGAGAGCAAACTCTCTCAAAAGGGTCGGTGGTGCAGCAGCGGTGGGTTGCTGATCAGTGACCAGCATCTGATATGGACGGGAATGTGGAGAAAAGACCCCTCAAAGCGTAAGGTACCGAGGAGGTCTGGCAGGGTCGTTGGGGAAGAGCGAGGCAGTTTCCCCCACACATCATCCATTCGGTCACCAAACCCGGAGAAAGCTCGATCACGGCAGCCTCCCGGTGAAGCATCTTCTCATGGCAGCCTGGCTACCTGACCGTCTCTTGTCGGTTTCTCTTTTGGTCGCGTGCAGCCCAGATTCCCAGGTCTCGGGAACAGTGGAAGATCACTCGCAGCTGTGCTGTGCTGTGTGTGCGGTGCTGTGTTCTTTCTCTTTTTTTGCCGAATGAGTGGAAGTTCTTGAAAGTGGAAGGACCGTTGCTGCAGATTTGGTAATTGTATCGACCAGCCAATCATAGCCCCGGATATGTTAGTCAATTTTAACGGGGCTTAGTACCAATGGAGCTTAGTGGGTAAAGCAAGGGAACCCCTGGTCCGTTGCTCATGACCCTGGTAGAGGGTTTTTGCTGCGGGCCCTGCAGTGGGGTCCTTGACATTGTTGTTTAAACGACACCACAGTCAGCTCCCAGTTGTTGGCGAGGGTTAACCGCATTGAGAATTAACTACATGTCTCGCTCTTTGCCGAGAGACATTTCCCCCTACATGTGGCCATTCATTGCAAAAAAAAAAACAGAGAAAAATGGTACGGCATCTTGCGGAAGCCCATCGCATCTCGGGCCAACCTTCCGGCCGATCGATTCGGTGACCCAAGATGATGCATAGGTTGTCAATCTGCTGAAGAGGTGAGCTAGTGGTGCAGCTTCCGCTCTCTTTTCTCACTTCCCACAGCCTCGCCAGTTATACCATTCTGCTCTTCGGTCCAGGATGCATGAGGGAAGGATTCAATCACTGTGGGGACTCTCACTCAAACTCTCTTCGATTGTGACTCTGACGCTTCGGCAGCTGAGACTGTCTGCTAGTATAGGGACTAAGATATGTCTGTGCCGTCGAGTACGACATTGAATTATTAACACACTGAACAACCAGGCTGTGGGATTCACAAGGCGTGGTATCACAAACAATTTGACCACCCCAGGTTTGCCAACCCTTTGCGGCTCATATATTTTCCATCTGATAGGCAGTGGGTTGAACTGGGTTGAATTGGGTTGTCCCCCCCCCACCACCACCACCGCTTTTGTGCTACAGAAGATGCATAGATGCCATTTATTACCCTGGGTTCACTGTCTGTGGGTTGGGGGCTCCTTTCCCACGTTTTGAACCGTTAAATCAAAAGCACTGTGCAGCAGACAGAGAGATCTTCTTGAGAGATACATACATCTTGGCATTATCCTGACATAGAGCACTAAACAAGGGATTTTCCCCCTCCCCCACCCCCTGTAAACTAGGTATGTGTACATAAGTTCGTGCGGGCGCACGGGAATACGAAGCATCCAGTCAACTTACAACCCTATACGTGGATCATGATATACCGTGTGGTAGCTTATTTAGCAGTTGCTTAGCTCCAGTTTAGCAACTTTTTAGTTTGTCACCAACCAAGCTTATATGGGGCTCTTTCTTGTCTTTTGTATTTTTCCCTGCAACCCTATTGCGTCGTTTCGGTGTGTATGTATACAAGTTGCTCCGGGCGAAATATAAGCTTAAAACAGTCGAGACAGCACTGCCACGAACAAGCGAACCCTTTCAAGGGCAAATGGGGGAGCAAGCAGCACAGCACTGGTCAATGATTGACTGACATATCTATCTAGGGATTGCCGGAGAAACCCCGATGTGACATCCAGATTGATCGTCGTTGTAGCTATGGAGGTGGGATAGGATAGGATAGGATAGGATAGGATAGCTCGGGTCTCGCAAAAGCAGATCTGTTTTGTTGAGGGAGATGAGGTGGAAAACATCGCCCAAATGGTTTCTAAATCCAGAATAAATTCATGCTAGGGAAAGACAGTGGCCGCTCGAATGGGCCCGAGAAGATGGGCCACCGTCCCTCCCGCGAGACACAAGATGGTGACCCAATGCCGTGACCTTGTAGAAACAATGTTTGACTTTCGGGAAGCGGACCGTTGTCTCTTTCAGCTGGAAAGCCTTTCCTGTCCAATCGAACTTGGCAAACAACTGGGTGAACAGTGTTGGCCCGGCACGCCGCCGACGTCGTGATGTTTCCTGAATTAGATCTTTTTTTTTTCTTGTGTTACAGTTGGCCACTTGGGAGGGAGATTCATGCGATCTTCTTGGTGAGTGTTCAACTTGATGCTGCTGGTATGTCGTTGGCAGTCAGTCCTCTTGGGTGGGCCATCCCACTCATCCGAAAAAGCAAGACGATTAATTATCAGTATGTACAGTACCATCCAATATCTGCAACGGGGGGTTGACACAATCCCCATCCTTCCCAGGCGGGCGTTACCCTGCCCCTCCCCAGGTGATACGAGAACTGGTGCGTTTCCAATCGGTAGCAACCTTACTTCCTTGACACGCCATTGGTCGGCTGGTCTTTAGCTGTTCACCTGCGAATGACTTCTCTTCTTCGCTTGCTATCGAGACACGGGCACACGTGGAGGCATGTTTTTTGACCGCTCTTCATCACCACGCATGGACATGATCCAGAAGTAAATACCTTACCCGCCTGTCAAGACATGGGATTTCTGTCTCAACTGACGTCTTGGGTCGGGAGAGAAAAATAAAAAGGTGAAACGGAGCAACACTAAACCGATTCAGCTGGAACTTATCTAAATTTATCTGCGCGCCAAGGGCTCCCTTGTCTTGTGCACGACACCCCGCACTTACATACACCATGCTCACAGGAACCAAGATGATCAAAATGGTGGCATTGTGAAGACAATTTCATTGGATGATGTGTTCTCGATAATGGTATTGATAGCAAGCTGGATGGATGCTCGTGGTAACGTGCCATGAGAAGCTGCTTGCTACCGCTCGGCACTTACATGCGGTAGACCGTTAGTATGCCATGTGAATATGCAATGCCTACCTTCCAAGCATACCAAGATATTGAAGAGACCCAACAACTTGTCTCCGGGATAATAACAGAACCATTGCTCCGTGTCTTGAGGTCCTCTTGAACCTCCTGTCTACCGTCCGAGGAGAACGGGCAGCCGAAGCGGTGTAGCGACAGCCGATAGCTTGCCAAGACCTGGGGCGGCGCAGGAGGGTGAATGCAACTCTCAACGGTTGCGGCGGCAGTTTTCCGCAGACGCCCAACAAGCCACCCGAAGCAAGGCCGTCCATCCCCCGGTTCACCCGCTCTCTCTGCTTCTTCAGTGGAGTTTCTGCTCCTTGGGGCTTAGACTTCTCAACCCCGAGACTTGTCGATGCTTGATTTTCAGCCGCACCGATAGGTTTAGCAGCAAAAGAGTCAACTTCTCCGAAAGAAGAATATCCTCGCCGTGTCTTCGCGTCAGAGTCCAACCTGGCTGTGTTTTGTGTACAACCTGCTTGTGGACGGCCCAGGATGGTGATGTGCTGGACAAATGATGGTCCGCCGTTGAACAGCCTCCAGGGGTGTTTGATCCGTTCGAATCACAATCCAACTTCTTCGCAGGCTTGCCCACACCTCCGAGAAAACCATGGCTGCTTCCAGACCAGGTACCGGTGCATCCACAGTCTCGACGGGGAATAGCCCTGCCCCAAGCCTCGAGTGATATCATCAAGCTCGCCGTCTCTGTAGTATTCGCTGTGATGTAACCAATTCATCAACTCGAGATGAATAATAGCTCAGTCGGAGGGATTGTAGCCCGAAGCAAGTTTCTTCCGCATGGTCTGGATAGATTAGCAGACCCCCTCAAGAACGAGATACTTTACCACTCTGGTCACCGAACGCTCTGATCCCATAGGCGCCCCGAAAGTGGGCATCCTGCGGCGAACGATTTGGCAATGACCGAGGTTCCATGGACAGACTCAACACCCCCATATGCAGGTACACGGGGGGAAGAAAGTCCATGGCCAGAAACAGGCGTTGGCGTTCGTCCGGAGGCCGGAGCGGATAGATTCAGCATCTCTGTTTGGCCCTCCTCTCGATGCCCAGGAGAATCACTGCGATCTCGTTGACCGGTAATTCCGTCCCTTCCTGATCGATGTGTATCGGTGTATCGGCATGTCTGGTCGCATCATAGGGGCAAATCGTTGCCTCCTTGCCGTGTGCGGCACTTCCCATGATCTGACAATGACCTCGCCAAAAACCTCACTCCGTCCTGCTTTCCTCCTCCTGACCGGTTTTGAAGCTCGATACCACTTTGCGTTGCAGTGTCGAGAAAGCGTGCAGGTGTATCCGGAAGAGGTTTAGCTCGTAGCGTTCGAAATGATGGCAACCAGATTTCCAACCCAGCTTCGTCAAAAGTTCCTTCTGACCGACCAAAGTTCTCACACCCCCTCTCGTAAGAGAAATCCAGAGTGAGCGCGGGTGGCTGCGAAATCGGTCGAAGAACTGAGTGCTGCTGCTGCTGCTGCTGTTGCTGTTGCTGCTGCCTGTTTACTGCCTGCAACCCTCGGGGTTCATCTCCCTCCCCTCCCCCCATGACTCAACATATTACGTCAGTGTAGATGGCGGCCATGACGAGCAAGAGAGGTAGCGACGGTGACGATGATGGACGACGAAGCAAGGTCGGATTGTAAAGACTGGCCGCGTATGTGTGCTTGCAGATCGGGTCGAGTCGAGTCGTCTCTTATAATGTGAGGTGTGTTTTCTCGCTGCCTAGTATCGCCGTAAGTCGCAGGTCGCAAAACCTCTGCTCAGCCCTGTTGTGCGGCCGCCAGGATTTAAGTATTCTCATCCTCCCATGGACATTCTACCAGTCATTTCGTGTTCGGCCTCATCACGGCGTCTTTTTTTGTTCCTGAAGCCTGGAAGACTGGTGAATTGGGGTGTTTTTGGACCTAAGGTTGCAGCGTGCTTCCTGTTTGAGTTAATTGGGGTCCCAAGGCCCCTCCATGACCCATTAGTAAAGGCTGACAATGCAGTGAAAAGCAGCTTGGTTAAGCTCCCCGTGCTCCCTCCTCGGACACCGACCACCAGCATTCGCGTCCCCCCGTGGTTCGAATGCGGAAGGTGTTGTCGAAGCCCTTTTGGCAAAATGCTGGAATGGCAGATCGCACTCCTATTTCCCATATTCTGTTGCATTCACAACCCTTACCCAGATTATCATAGTTCGTACTCGTTCCCATCATCGGTCATCATCTGTTGGATACCTAGCCAATATCCTCCACCAGTTGCAAGACCAACAGATAGCCGGCAAAGACAGACAGACCGCTGGCGATTGGGTATAGAATGTCCAATTCTATTAATGTACAAGTTTTACAGTTGATGATCAGACCCTCTCTCAGGCCCATCCATCTATATGCACCATCAAAGAGGCCGATACTCTTAATAGAGACCCTGAGCCTCTCTCCGGGCCTTCCGCTCGGCAACACCCCGCTTGAAGCGGACCTCGGCCTGTCTTCTCTCACCACCATCCACCTTGTGTCCTCTCTTGTCTTCCCACATACCCTCCGTCACCTGGAGCATCGCTGCCCTGCCGCCCTTCAGCGGCAGGACATATGGGCCCGTGATTCTGTCGACCCCCCTGACTTTGAAACCCTTCGCCCTGACTTGCTGGCTGAGTGGGAGGTCCTCCACCTCCTTACCCTCAGGCACGTTGACCACATATCGTAACCTCAACTCCGGGCTCTTGACTTTCTCCACCAACTTCAAAATGGCCTTGCCGTCCTTGACGTACTTGAGATCACCGCCGATGCCGTACTCTCCCCTCACAAACTTGTCCCTCCATCTTAACAGGTACCGCCTCGTGCGTGGTGGTTCCAGACCGAGCTCCTTCAATTGATCCGAACTTAAGCTGAAAAGTGACTCCCATGAGGGGAATTTGGAAGCGTGTGATTTAAGATCGCGGCCGATCAGGGTGAGGAAGGTCTTGACGTTTGGGACGAATGGTGTGGGGTTCGGGATCCATGTCTTGGGTTTTGGGGCGGGTGATGGGGAGGCTTGGGCGGATTGTGAAGATGCCGTCGCAGAGAAGGCTCTGAGTCCGTGGACAGTCGTCGAAACACCAACCGGGGCGGTGGCGGCGGCGGCAGGTCGGAGCAGGAGCCCGAAGGCAGAATGGAGTCGTAGCGAATTCATGTGCGCTGCAGACGGGACAGAGGACGAGAGGTTAGGTTGGACTTGGACTGGGTTCACAGCCCGTGTAATGGGGTCCTGCGACGGCGGTGGAAACTAACCTATGGAATAACTCCTCCTGACATTCGGCTGTGGTATGTGGTCAGGCCAGGTCGAGATAACCTCAAGGGTCTATGGCGGCTGTCAATCGCTTCCTCCCCTCGGTCGAATGCGCTCCAAGGAGTCGAAAGTTTTTCCGTTCAACAGCCATGCAAGGTCCCGGTGCACAGACCATCATCCGACCCTGGCACGGCAAACTGGTTGGAGGGGTTGGAGCTTCAGCCAATCACCGAGCTCCCATCTCAACTTATGGTGGGTCTTTCACTTGCAAGGCTGTAGTTTGACCACTAGGACTGATATGGCACTTATAAGCAACCGCCCCCCTCAACCTGCCTGGCCTTCCTCCTTCGACCCAACACTCCCCCAGATCCTGCATATACCTTTTATCCCAGCGACCTCGTCACTCAACCTTTTCATCCCTTCGGCCATCGCCTTGTGAGAGCTGCTCCAGCCGGCTACCTACCTGATAAATCCATCCCAGCTAGAAGGCGATATCAGCTTGGTAATCGATTTTATATCACTGTCTTTCTTCCCGTAAGACCGGGGGCAACACTTGCTCTCGCGTAGGCTACCAACACCACCTGCAGACCTGGGCATCTTCCTGAGACCAGTCCAGTTGGCCACAAAAACCGTCTACACGTAAGTTCGAAAGTCTACCGTCTTACACTCATCATGCCACTAACCTGCGGTAGATCCGAAATTCCATGAAAAGATACGCCATCCTCATGTAGTGGTGAGCTATAGCTCAACTCGCCTCACTCACCTTGGAAGGATGCCTCCCAAGACCAGCCGAAGGGCGCAAAGCTTGGCTGCTAGACGATCGAGGAAACCATCTCCCGCGGAAGATGCTGCCAATGAAGGCGACAATGTTACAGCCTTCCTGAAGCACCTTCAATCCGCCCCTCTTCCAACCTCGTCAGCTCAACAAGACTCGGAGCATCCTGCAAAACGGGCCAAAACGTCAGGTTATGGTGTGATTACCGTAGCACGGGAATCTCTGTCGCTTCCCATTTCGGAGGCCCCCGACTTCGACTATGATACACTCAGCACATCCCGAGATATCAGTAATACCATTGCACTGCAAGTCTACACTGCCGAATCGTCTCAGTCACTCGTGCCTTCATCCGACCTACAGCTAGTCATTAGACCTCGGACGAAATCTCGAAACTCGACCTTTTATCTCTCGTTTCCGCTGCGGGACAACAACACCTTATCTCCGGAATTGAGAGCAGCGTTGAATGTGGCTCATACTCAGGGTGTCGATCCCGGTGATGAAGGGTGTTTATGGGCTGCTGTGGCCATGTCCATCCAACCAACTGGCCCGGGCCTGAGTCTTGAGCTCTCGATCGAGGTCAGATGGAATGAACAGGTTACGGTTTGGAGCAGCAAAAGGGCTGCCACCTCGCCACAGGAGACGCTTCGAAATGTCGTGGTTTCGACTTGGTACCCAGAGCTGGCGCTACCCAATGATAAACTGTCCTCACTCTCTTGGTCGCCTCAGGACTTTTATGATGCTGCATGTGTCCCAGAAAAGGAGGGCTTCGATGCAGAGGTCTCGGGTATGGAGATCCCACGGTTGGAGGCGAGACTGTATCCATTTCAGCGGAGGGCTGTACAGTGGTTGCTGAAACGGGAGGGCGTGCGATGGTCTCAAGATGCACACAACGGCGAGGGCGGTGTTGTGCCAAATTTGCCTTTGGATGCAATTGAATTGCCAATATCTTGGTCGAAAGCTCAAGATATTGATGGCAACACGATCTATTTGAGTCCGCTCATCGGTGCGGCAACAACCGATCCTGGTTTGTTCCAGGCTTTGGAGGGTCCGCCAGGCGGCATTCTCGCCGAAGAAATGGGTCTCGGGAAGACACTGGAAATCATCAGCCTAATTCTGCTGCACCCTCGTCCCGAAACCAACGTCATGGTTTATGACCATTTCCTTGGCCGAGAGATTCTCGCATCCTCGGCAACACTGATCGTCACGCCTACTACGCTGCTCGATCAATGGCTTTCAGAAATTCAACGCCACGCACCATCTCTCAACGTTTTGTTCTACCCTGGCATCAGAAAGGCGTCCAAAGAAGGCCAGGAATTGTCGGCAGAGTATCTGGCTCAGCAGGATGTCATAGTCACCACATACGAGGTGTTAAGGACTGAAATCTGGGCAGCGTCTGACGAGCCCGTGCGATCGATGCGGAACGCGAAGCAATATGAATCGGTCAAGTCCCCCCTCGTACAAGTCTCATGGTGGAGGGTCTGTATCGACGAGGCCCAGATGGTGGAAAACTGGAGCACCAACACAGCGCAACTGGCTCGCCGGATTTCTAGGATCAACGCTTGGGGAGTGACGGGTACGCCAGTGAAGGACGATATTCAAAAGGACCTTCGGGGTCTTCTTCTCTTTCTTCGTTACGACCTATTCGCGGTTCCCGGTAAAGTATGGAATCTTCTCACGACGCGAGACAAGCAGTCGTTCCGGGAGCTATTTCGATTTTTATCTATGCGTCACACGAAAGCCATGGTCAAGAACGAGATCAGGATCCCGCCTCAAAAGCGTTATGTCATCACTATGCCTTTTACTGCCGTTGAGGAACAGCATTATCAGAGTCTTTTCGAGGAGCTCACGGCTACATGTGGGCTGGATACGCAGGGCAACCCGCTTAGCGATGATTGGGACCCTGAGGATCCTGCTGTCCAGAGTGCGATGCGGATCGCTCTCGATCGACTTCGTCAGACAGCCCTGCATCCTGAGGTGGGAAGTCGCAATCGTCGAGCTCTGGGCCAAAAGTCTGCACCGATGCGGACGGTCATGGAGGTGCTGGAGGCTATGTTGGAGCAGAGTGAGGCAGCCATGAGGACCGATCAACGCAACCTACTCCAATGGCAGCTTGCTCGTGGGCAAATTCTAGCTTGCCAGAAGAGAGTGCATGATGCGTTGGCCTTGTGGAAGGAGGTGCTCAATAAAGCCGATGCCTGGGTAGCGGAATGTCGTCAGCAGTTTCGACAAGCCCAAGAAGAGGCGCGTAAGGCGCAAAAGCCCGACAATCCGCCATCTGATCATGAAGATGATGACGAGGCCGATGAGATTGAGCGTGAGGAATTTGGGTCTGCCCAGGTTGGCGAGACTCGACGCAGGCTACGTTCTGCTCTGGAAGTACAGCATGCCGCTGTGTTCTTTTGTGGCAATGCGTACTTTACCATCAAGACAGATGAGGCATTGACGGTGAAAGACTCGGATGAGTTCAAAGAGCTGGAGAAGCTCGAGGTGGAAAGCTATGACCGTGCCAAAGAGATCAGAAAGGAGATTCTTCAGGAGGTGAGTCATGGCTACCTTGCTTCGCTTGGACAAGATTTGTCAACTAACACAAACTGCAGAGTCACAAGAAGGCTACAAAGCTAATGGAGCATCTAGCCCATCAAGCTGCCGAGCAAAAGTTTGCCGAGATCCCTGAATTCAAGCCTCCCACCCAATCGGGACTCGAGACCAGCAGAATTGTCGAAGCTCTGATAGATATCGGTGGAGCCCTGGACGATCAAGCAAATCAGATAGATGAGTGGCGAGAGCACGTCATTCAGCTCCTTCTCAAGCCACTGGTCGACGAAGATAACGACGAGGTCACCGGTGAAGAGTATGAGCAGTCGACAAAGCTCCAAGACGAGATCCTTGTCTATCTTCAGGTCCTTCGCACAGCTCTTGCCGATCGCTCAGCCGCGGTGACTGGGCAAAAGAACTTTCTGGTCGAACACGAGACCAAAGTTGCTGCTCGGATGGCGGCTGAGGGAGACGGACCTTTCCCGGAAAAGTTCCTCCAGCTTCTCGCTGTGAGCCAGGCTATCAAACCACCCTTTGTCGAAGGGCAGGCACTCAGTTCGTTGAGAGGGGTGGTGTCTGAGTTGCGAGGGTTGACTGTGAAGCTGAGACAAGATGCGGCATCTGGAAGCGCCAGGGCTGCGGCCGAGCTTGAGATTGCCAATGCTTTGCTCAAGTCAACAACTAGTCACCAGACTGACCAGTCAAAGGCTGTTGCCTCGATGGAGAAGGAGACAGAAAAGTGCATGGATACACTCAACGCTCGGTTGGAGTTTTACCGTCAGCTCCAGGAGGTTTCGGATATGGTGGGTGATTATGAGGGCTCTAGAGAAGAGGGGTCGCTTCAGACAGCGTTGCAGACGGCGGACAAGCAAGTGCAGACTTTGCAGGGGAAGCTCGCAGCTGCTGAAGCCAAGCACAGATACTGTAGGTCTTTTGCTCTTGGAATCTAGCGAAACTCCAGCTAACATACTTCATAGTGATCCACCTGAAAGACACCGAATCGGGCTCTGAAGAGTCCAAGACGTGCATCATCTGCCAGTCTACCTTTTCGATAGGTGTCTTGACAGTATGCGGCCATCAATTCTGCAAAGAGTGCATAACTCTCTGGTGGAAAGCCCACAGAAAGTGTCCCGTCTGCAAGAGACAACTCAACTCGAACAATCTGCACGACATCACACTCAAGCCTCAGAAACTCAAACTCCATCCCGAGTCAACAGCAGCCCCTGCTCCTTCATCCAGTCCCAACGACCAATCTTTCTCCTCTCCCACCAGTTCATCCAAACCCACTGCTACTACCACCGCAATCTACTCGGCCTTCAACCCGGAGAAACTCTCCCAAATCAAATCCATCGACCTGCCCTCGTCCGGTCCCTCGTACACAACCAAAGTCGACACCCTCCTCCGCCACCTCCTCTGGCTCCGCTCCTCGGACCCGGGAGCGAAATCCATCATCTTCTCCCAATACAAGGAATTCCTCGAGGTGCTCGCCCTAGCCTTCAAGCGCTACCACATAGGATACACCTCGTTCGACAAGCCCAACGGCGTCGCCACCTTCAAATCCGACCCCTCTGTCGAAGTCTTCTTGCTGTCCGCCAGAGCACACTCGTCGGGTCTGAACCTGGTCAACGCGAGCCATGTGTTTATCTGCGAGCCGATCTTGAACACGGCGCTTGAGCTGCAGGCGATTGCGAGGGTGGACAGGATCGGTCAGGAGCAGGAGACGACGGTGTGGTTGTATCTGGTGGAGGGGACGGTGGAGGAGGGGATATACGATTTGAGCGTGAGGAAGAGGCTGGAGCATATTGGTAGGGATAAAGATAAACGGGGGGAGCAGCAGACTGATGGGAAGGGGAAGGGGAAGGGGAAAGACGAGGCGGCGGCGGCGGTGGTGGTGGTGGATGATCTCGAAGAGGCGAATAGCTTGGAGATGCAGCAGGCCAAGTTGGGGAGGTTGATGGGGAGGGACGGGGTGATTGCCGGGGAGGTGGTGGAGGGGGAGGATTTGTGGAGTTGTTTGTTTGGGCATTTGAAGAGAGGGCAGCAGCAGGAGCAGCAGCAGCAGGTGCAAGGAGGGGGGGAAAGACAATTAGTGGAGGATCCGGTGACGAGGGGGTTTTTGGCTGCCGAGGCGGCGGAGGGGAGGATGGTGATTAGGAATGGGGAGGGGAGGGCGTAAAGAGATGAGGGGGGGGGGGGGGGGGGGGATATAGGCGAGGCGTTTGGGGATGGGACATTATATTAGCGTGACGGGTTTTTTTTTTATTTTGAGTATGACAATTATTTACATTAGAAA
>JAULSY010000263.1:0-12806 GCA_030512305.1 Cercophora samala | reverse complement strand
ATTTATATTACTTATATTATTTATATTATTTATATTATTTATATTATTTATATTATTTATATTATTTATATTATTTATATTATTTATATTATTTAAATTAAATTCGAAATTTATATTACAAGAGATTTATGCATGCCTCTGCTGCGGAGCGGAGCGGAGATTCCTGTATTAAATTTAATAATTTATAATTAAATTATTATTTTATTATATCTTAATTAAAACTATCGTTATTATATTAACCTTACGAAATATAATAACTTTACGTTATTACGATATTAAATGACGGCTTTATAAATTACTTTAAAATAATAAAAAAAAAAGTATCGTTTTCTTTAATAATTTTAAAGATTAAGATAATTTTAAGAAAGGTATTTATATTATTATTTAAAATTAATAACGCTATATTAATCTTAAGAGTGAGTGCTAGTTTAAAGGTACTTGAAAAGTATCTTTCTAAAAAAATTATTTATTAACGTAATAGCCCTACGTTGGATTTTCTCACAAGTTAAAAACCAAATACCACCGAACTGCCTATAGAGCCTCACAGTCACATGCTTGTCACCTAGCTACACCTTTAATCGTCGAGAACAGGAGATGACTGTATAGTTAAACCTTCGAGCGCCTTATTATTACCAAACTTAACAACTCCCACAACGATAACTCCATAGTTAAAGCCACGAGCGGAGGTCCGGAACCTCCTCTCTCTCTTCCGGAACCTCCTCTCTTTCTCTTTCTCTTTCTTTTAACACAGTATCTAACAACCATATCCACAAGCGAGCACAACTAATATCATTAAGGCAAGTAGGTTTGCCCTGCCGGCTCATTGCTGTGACTAACTTGTTAATCTTATAGGGAATATCCACTATATTACCTCGAGGTCGAATAAACAACCGACCTTCCGGATCTAAGATTCCGATTATCTAAGGAGGGTTAGTGGTTATTAATGACTTTCCATTCCCCGACTATATTAATCTTAATAATTATAAACTATTTTTTTATAAAACTATTATTATAATTATTAAAGACTTTAAATATATTAAAAAGTAAAAAGTTTAAAGTTATTTTAATTATAACTTTAAAATATTTAAAGCTTATTAAAAATATATTTAAAAAATTAATATATAACGCTTTTAAATCATAAAAAATAATCTTAAGCTTTTTAAATACTTTAAAGAAATTATAGAATTTATATATATTATTAATAATTTAACTTTTAAAAAAATTTAATTTTATAAAAAAGATTTATACTTTATTCTTTTACTATTAAATAATTATAAATATATTTAATAAACCTTTTAAACTTTAAATATTTAAATAAAAGATTACGTTAAAAAGCTTTTATAAAATACTTATTATAATAAAAACCGAGGTTTTTTTTATAACTTTTGTAAGGGCGCGGTACATTTGCCGAGACAAGGCTGCGGGTTGAATGCATCGTCTATTCCAGAATACTAAGATGAAGAAGGAAAGCCCTGGAGCCGAGGCTCGGAAGGAAGCAAGTCCTTATATAAGCTAAAAGGCTGACAAATCCCTGAAATCCAATAGGTCCGGCCAGTGCCGTGACATCACCCCCCTATTCGCAAGGCTTCGAATGACGTAATCGAAGCCTGAAGAATTAAAGAAATGGAAAAAATTCAGGGGTTTAGGGGTAAATTTCATGTAAATATATCACGCATCTTCGTCGGTAGGTTAAGGGCTCGCGAGGGCTCTGGCAGGGCGAGCCGAAAGATGGAAAAATCGATCGAAAAATCGATGAAAAAGGTGGTGAAAATGGAAGATTTGGAAGAAAGGAAGGTCTGGAAAGGAAGGTTTAAGAAAGGAAGGTTTGCAAAGGAAGGTTTAGTTAGGGCCACGTAGATTGAATTAGTAGATGGATATTGCCGAAAATCACCGCTTTCCGGCTTACGTAAACATTAAAAATAACTTAGCCGCAGGGTTCTTTAACGCAAAGTAAAATAACGTAATCAGTAAGGTACAGGGTAGTACGACGGTCGAATTACAGATCCGAAGGTTAGAAGCCCTAGTTAAATTTACTAAATTAACAGGTCGGGCTAGAAAAAATCGATCTTAGCTGTTAAATTTGAAGTAATCGGGGCTATAATTGTAAGACTAATAAAGGTATGCCGGGCAATTACGTAAATACCGGGGCTCTTAAGAGATAGGGCGCTTTAATATACCGGGGTTAACGTAAATATTAATAATACCGGTATTATCCTTCTTTATATAGTAGAATCTACTACTATGAAGATAGAAAAAGCGATTTTAATATAATATAAAGGCGCGGTATATTTACCGAGATAAGGTTATAGGTTAAATGCATCGTTTATTCTAGAATATTAAAATAAAGAAAGAAAGCCCTGGAACTGAGGCTCGGAAGGAAGTAAGTCCTTATATAAACTAAAAGGCTAATAAATCCCTAAGATCCAATAGGTCCGGCTAGTGCCGTAATAATAACGTAATTATTAAAAGAAGTTTATAGGGTTATATTATAAGGTTTTTTAATAGTATTATTAAATAGAAAGTTAATAAATAAAATACTATTATTATTTTTATTATTAAAGTAAAGCTATTAGTACTTTTATAAGTTATTAAAGAAGTTTTTTATTAAAGCCGGTTAATTTAAAAGTTAGAAGTTATTTTAAATAAAAAAAAAGGTTTTTAAATATAATATAATAACGTTTAAATTATTTAATTTATTATAGTAAATATTAATATTTTATAAATGAAATTACGTTATATAAATATTTATAATTATTAATTCCGGAAAAAGTAATAATATAAAGAAATTATAGTTAAATATATAATAATTAATTAAATATTTATTAACGGCTTAATAAAGGCTTTAATAATTAATAAGTTTATTAAATTTAAGGGCTTTATTAGGATTAAAAATATAAGAAAGAAAATTTAAAAGAGAAAGTTAAAGGATTTAAATTTAGTATTATTATAGGAGGAAAAAGACGATATAATAGTAAGGTAATACCGGAAATTAACTTTAATATAAAAGAAAGTAAAGGTAGTAAAGAAGCTGGAGGAAAATATAAAAAGTAAAACCGTTAATATAAATAAATTATTACCGATTCACAAGGTCTAAATATTATAAATAGCAAAGGTGTAGTAAAAGATAATAAATTAAGTAAAAGGGTAGGGATTTCCTAGTAATATAGGAAAAGCCCTTTTATAAGGTACTCCCTAGCCTATACGTAAGACCCACTTATAGGATTTATAAAGTAAAGCCTAAGTAAATAAGGTATAAGGCAGGGTCCCTTATTTAATCTCCCTTATCTAATCTCCTTATTTAATCTAATAATTAACTATTCCTAAATTCCGACACTAAATACCCCCCGACAAAGAAAAAGCTTACTACCTTTAATAATCCTAAATAACCTTAATTCTATACCTACTTTTAATCCTTTACTAATAATTTCCTATTAATCTTTCCTTACGTAACAAAAACTACGTTAAACTATAATTACGTCTTTATAAGGTTAACTTTAAGGCCTTTTAGCTTTTTCGTTTAATAATACGGCGACTAGCGCCGGAGGTAGCGGAGATTTAGTTTAAGGTATTTTTTTCTTTTCCTTACTTATAATAAGGCAACCGCCCTTTTAGGTCTAGTAATCGGCGATAAATTTAGGGGAATAGTATAATTACTATTCTATTTTAAACTTATTTTACTTATTACTATAGCCTTTCTATTTAATAAGGTATTTAAAACCTTCTTTATATAGTTAATAATTAAGTATAGCCTTGATTTTATATACCTTACTGTTTTCGATATTGGATTTATTAGATTAAAAGTCTTTGACGAGCTTTAAAAGAACTACGATTTAATTGAAGGGATCGACGCTAAATAAAATAGCGGAAAGGTAAGCTATTAATATAATAGGATAGATTTTAAAGTTGTTTAATAGTTTAAATTTATATATTAATTAACTAATATAACGTTTTATTAAAAATAACCTATTATATTATTAAGAAATAATACTTATAATATAACTATAAATAAACTTATTATTTAATATTAAAATATACTAGTTTATATTTACTATTATACTAACGTTTAACTTTAACGGTAACAAAGTTTATTACTAATTAAACGTCTTATTAAAGGTAGTCCCTTAAAACCGTAAAGTTTTTACTTTCTTTATAATAATTATTAACTATAACATTTAATAAACTTTAAAACCTTTAATTAAATAAAAGCTTATATATAGTAAATTTAATAATCGAAAAGTATATAGCGTTAAAGCTTTATTAAAGGAAGGGAATAATATTTAATTAATTATCCGTTAATTTCTTAAAGTAAAAATAATATAAAATAAATTTAACTTACTTATTCTTTACCTTTACTTACTTATTTACTTATAAATAATACGTAATAATTATTATAAAGTTAATTCCGGTTAATTTTTATATAACTCTCTAAAAGTCTAACGTAAATTTCTTATCGCAGTTAAAAATAATACCTAACGATAAACCTTAATTATTAATTATTAATTACCGGACAAAAGTAATTACTTATTATTTAATATCGTATTTAATATTACTTAATAATAAAAGAGTTTTCTTTAAAGCTTTATAAATAACGGTTAATAATTAATTATAAATAAAATATCCCTCGATTTACTATAGAGTATATAATAATTTAACCTTCGGGAGACTTATAATAAAGTCTATCATAATAACGTCTATTAGTTAAATATATTACAGTCGGATTAATTAATATTTTCCGTTTAATTTAAAATTATCCTAATTATATAGCCTATATATTAAGTAACGGTTTATATAAGTCTTAATCTAATAGGTCTTTTTATAAATTAATAGACTATAAAAATTATATATTATCTGGTTTCGGCCGAAGTAATACTTTTTATTATAAATTACTTCGAAAATTTCCTTTAATATAGGTTAAAAGATATAGAGATTATAAATACTATTAAGTCTAATATTATACAGTAAATCGTTTATAATAATAAACGGTAGCTTAAAGTAAAAAAAGCGTTTAACGCCTTCGTTAATTCCCGAAAATTTAAAGGTTTTAATAATTAATTTATATTTACGGTTTAGATT
Organism: Cercophora samala; assembly: GCA_030512305.1. Classification (NCBI taxonomy): domain Eukaryota; kingdom Fungi; phylum Ascomycota; class Sordariomycetes; order Sordariales; family Lasiosphaeriaceae; genus Cercophora; species Cercophora samala. Next base: position 7,733 of record JAULSY010000263.1, on the reverse strand, counting down.
ATAACCGGTAATAAAATATTCTTTAAATTTATCGTTTATTTTTACTTTAATAAAGGTAAATTAAATATTATTTAAAATAATAACGCCCTCCTTATACTTCTTCCGGTCTTTAATTATTTTTAACTTACTTAATATATTAAATATAAAGTTCTTTTTATTAAATATATAATATATATAGAGGTTATATATAAAAAGGTATACTAAGGCGTTAATAAAGTAGAGATTCGACCGGTCCGTTAAATACGTTTTAATAATAGTTTTTTTTATTAAACCTTTAATAAAATAGTAATCTATAAAAATAATAATAGATTTATTTAATAAATAGAATATAATATAAAGTTTCTTTATAATTTAAACTAAAGTAATTACCTTAAGCTTAATTAAGCTATATTATAATTTAACTTTAATTAAACTTTTATTTAAAAATATAATCGGTAAGACTTAGTTTACCGGAATATAAATACTAGGGATTTACTTATAACTATTATAAATATAAAATACTATTATATTAAAACCTCTTTTAATAAATTTATTAAACTATATAAAGAGGTCCTTATTTAAATAAAAATAATAAAGTATTATAGAATCCTCTTTATATATAGTTTTTTAAACGGCTTTAAATAACTCTTTTTTAAGTTCGGTAAAAATAAAGGTAATCCGGCGATAATAGTTTTTACGTTTTTTTAAATTATTAATCTTAAATATATTAGCTTTATAGCTTATAGTTAATAGCGTAATCTTATATTTTTATAGTAGTTTAGCGATAGTTAAATAGTATAGTAGGAAGTAATAAAGAAAGCTAGAGCTATTTAAATACTACTTTAAAACTGTAAGGTTATTAAAAAACGCTAACTTTTTAAATACTACTATACGCTTTATAGTAATTATTATATTAAATATATCGACGTGGAAGCTAAGTAACTTTATATTAAGATATTTAAATTAAAATTTCTTTAAAGAGATTAAAATATTTTTTTTATCGAATAATATAAAAAATATATTTAAATACTTTAAATATTACTTGATTGTATTTAAAAAAATAATAATATTATTAATATATACTTTATAATATAACTTATATTTATTAAGTAACCGATTTATATACTATTAAACGTAAATAGGTATATTCTTAAATCTTATTAACGTAATATACGGAGTTTTTATATTATAGAGACTAATTAATATAAACCGGTTTATATATAGTAAATAAACTTTAAATTAATAAAAGAAGCTTAACGTATTAATAATTATAATATATTATTTATTATATAACGTTTAAATAATATTTACTTATAAAGAAAGTAGATAATAATTAAAGATAATAACTTTATTAAATTACTATAAATTAATAATAACGTGCTTTTTAATAATTTCGTTAACTATCCTTTAAATTATAAATATAAGATAAATAAAGGAGGTTAATTTATTGTTAAAATATATTTTACTGTATTAATATAAGACGTTAAAAGTCTTATTAAGAAACTCGCAATTCTGCCGGTTAAAGAGGTATACTTATAAAGGTCTTAACTTTAGCTTTTATCTGTTAATTAATAAAGTATATATTTACTTTTCCAGAGGTATATTTATTAAATTAAGCTTCTCTATTTAAAACTATAGAAATTTCTTTATAAATTAAATAAAACGTCGCTTTATTTTCCGGTTAGCGGCGTATATATAAATACCCTTATTAATAATTATTTCCGGTAAAGTAATAAGTATTTTTAGTTTAAAGGTCGAATATTTCTTTAATACTATAAGTATGTCGGAAGATTTAGGCGGTTAAAACGTTCTTTAAGTAATATTAAATACTACGTCCGAAAATAAAATATCGCTTAATTTAATTTAAATAGTATTGTTAAATAAAATAAAGTAAGTAATGTTTTAATTATTTAAGTTAGTTATAAAGTTAATTAAACTTATTAATAAAAGTTTAATATTAATATAAATAAGGGGCTTATACTTTATAGTTAAAGCTTTAATATAATTATTGACTTTAAATAAAGTATTAAGTTCCTTACCGTTAATAAAGAAAATTAAACCGGTAATGATAATAATAATAGCGGCGTTAATAAAAGTAATAACCTTTATAGCGTTTAATTAATTAAAGCTAAAGTAATTATTATCCTTAGCTTTTATAATATCGTCGAAGTAAATATACTTAAAAATAATTATTACTTTATTTATAATATTATAAACTATAGTAACTTTAAAAGTCCCGATATCGACGATAATATTAAAAGTACCGGTATAAGTAGTTTAGAATATAAAAAGGTAATCGTAAAGAATAGCGATATATTAAGCTTTTATATATACTTTTATATTAAACAATAAAGCTACGCGTTTTATAAAAATAACTTTATAATAGTATTAGTTAACGTAAAACTTAATATTAAATTTAATAGTAAAATTATTTAAGCCCCCGAATATAATTATATTAGTACTGTAATTAATAATAATAGTAAAAAAGTAAAGAAACTTAATATTTATTAATAATAAAGAAAGTAGGTTATTAAATACTTAAACAATATGCCTTAACTTTATAAAGGTTAATTTATCGTCCTTAAATCTTTCTATAAAGTAAATATAAAATATAATAAACTTAGTAAAGCAAATAAAAGTACCCCCGACTCTATAGACCTTACTTACTCTTTTAATAATAATATATTTAAATATATTAAAAAACCTACGGTTAATTAATAAATAGCTATATCCTAAGTTAAAATAAATCTTAAAAACAATACCGTTAGGTTAATTTATAATATTAACTTTTACGTAAATATAATTAAATAATAAATTACCCTTTTTATTAAATTCCTCGTTAATTTTAAATACTTTAATAACTTAAAACTCTACCGGCTTTTTAAGCTTAATATATATAACTATTTTAACCTTTTATTTCTCTTACTTAATTTAAAATTACCGGTAAAAAAACCCCTTAATCTTAAGGCTTAAGTTAGGGGTAACATCCTTTTCTTAAACTTAGCCCTTTTTAATAAAAAAGTAATTCTTAAAATAAATAAATAGCGTGTTATAAAAGGGGAAAAGTACGGCGTAGTACTTATATATATAATAAAAAAGGTTATTAAATCGGAGCTATAATCTCTCGGCTCTAATAGCCTTTAGATTACGGTATAAATATACCTTCTTTACATAACATAAAGTAAAAGTACGTTTATACTTATTATAATAAAGACTTTTATTAATAATAGTAAAAAAGCTATTATTAAGCCCTATAATAAAGAATAAACTATTATATTTATTTACGTTAGAGTTAAAATCCGAAAGGTTATTATATAATAATATAAAACGGTTAAAAGTAAAAAAGAGAAATCGGTCCTCTTCTTAAATAAGTTCCTTAATAAAATAAACTTATTCCTTATATTTTCGATTATAACGTAAATAATTATTATAACCTTTCCTTTTTTCGTACTTTTAATTTCGGTTTTTATAATATAGTTTATTATATACTTTATATTTAAATTTATTAATATTATACTTAAGTTTATTTATATCGTTATACTTACTATAATAATCTCGAAAGTAAGATCGATTATAATAAAAAAATAAAAAAGTAAAATAAAAAAAAAACGTAAATAAATTATTTAAAGATTTCTTTAAACTATAACGATAAACTACCGCCTTTAAAATTAAACGCTTTTTATTAATATAAAATATAAATTACTCTATTAAGTTAAACTCCTTAAAGTCCTTTAAATATTACTAAATATTAATATCTATAATTATTTAAATCTAATGTAAAATAACTTACTAATTCTTACTATTAGAAATAAAAATACCTATATTTTTAATATAACGTAATATTTTTTAAAAATATACCTTAATAATACCGTTATTATTATAAATATCGTAAAAGTAAAAACGCCCCTTACTAAATCGCCTACTAACTTTAACAAAATTAAAAGGAAAATAAACAATAAAAATATTTAAACATATATTTAAGCTTCGGCGATAAAAGGATATTTTTATAGTAAAAGTTAATTTAATATTATATTAATATAAAGTAATACTTAATAAAAAAAAAAAAAATAAACCGGAGATTTAAGGTTTTAAATTAATATTTAAAATAAGGTCGTTAATTATACTATAAATATAATTAATAAAAAGATTAACGTCGTTAAATAAAGTTTTACTACTATTAATAATTACGCTTATATCGGTACGGTCCTTTACTTTAAAGTTAAAAAGCCCGATATCCTCTTTCTTAAACTTAATATTAAAGCCTTTACTAGAAAAAGTAACCTATAAATAATACTTACTTCTATAAATACTTTTTTACTTAACGCAACGGTTATCCTTAAATAGGCAGTTACCTCTAAAATACTTATTCTTAACCTCGATTAAAGCCGTATAAGTAATATAGGACGTTATTTAAAAAGTATTAGAAGCTTTAGTAATATATATAATAAGTAAAATATCGTTAAAGTAAAAATCACTTTTTATAATAAAAGTAAAATAAACATTAAGGTTCTTAACTAGGTTAAATTATAATCAAGATATTTATAAAGTACCGCCGTAAAAAATATAGCCCGGTCTTTAATATTAAAAGGTTTATACGGCTTTTATTATTTATATATAATAACCCCTTTAAACCAAAGTAGTCACCTTATAATAAACTAAGTTAAATAAGTCTAGATTTACAATACGCTTAAATATTTTAATAACTACTATATCCTATAATTCTAAATCGTTAATATAGTCTTAAATAATTATTATTTACATATTAATATTTTTTAATTTATTATTAAATTTAATTACTTTTCTCGTAATTTCGTTCTTATAAAACTTAAGGTTAATTATTATTTATTTAAATTTTAAATAATCGGCCGATTATTATTAAACTTTAATTTTTAAAGTATTTTATTTAATTCGAAAAGTAATTATTATACGTTTATATTTCTTATTTAATTACTAAAGTTATTCGGTAACCTCCTTTATAACTTTAAATTAAAACTAAGCCTCTTTAATTTTATTCTATTACTTTTTAATAGCAGCTTAAAAAGACTTATTATTAATATTAATAAAGGTAAATAAAGTAAATCGTTTATAAATAACTAGAATTTTCTTTTCTACTTAACCAATATAAAACAATATATCCTATACTAATTTATTTATAACTTAATACTTTATTAAAACCTTATTAACCTTACTACTTATTTTTATAACTTTATTTAATCCAATTTAAACTAAAGCCTATTTAGAATTTACAATAATCTAAATATTATTTACACACTTATTAAAGGCGATATACTTTTTATTTAATACCCTAATATTTTAATTTAATACTTTAATATCCTTTTAAAATTTTTAAATATTATAGCGATATTTCTAAGTAAATCAGACTAACTTTAATAAATTAAAATAATTAAGGTCTTAAATTTTAATAAATATAGCAACCTTTTTTTATACCGGAATAAAACGGTTTACTTAAAGCTTTAATTAATTAATATTATTCTTATTTTTTTTAAATAGGTTAAATAATAATAGCCTCGGTTTATTTAAAAATTTAATAATAACTTTAATAATCTTCTTATAATAGTAACTAATAACGTCGAAAAAACTATAAAGGTTAACGTTAGGAAAAATCTTATTTAATTCTTTAGGGGATAATATAAAGGTTAAATATAGTATTAAACTAAGCCCGAAATTTACTTAAAAGCTAAAGTCGTTTTCCGCTAAAACTACGTTATTATCTTTACCTACCTTATTATTAAATTAATTTTCCGAAATTATAAACTTTAATCTCGATTTAATTTAAAGACCGGTTATTACTAATAGCTTAATATTAAAAGTCTTTAATACTTAAGCTCTACATAATAATAAACGTATCCGATAATAGTTTTTTAAATTAATATTTTATTATATTAATAACTAATCGACATTATAAATAAAAGATAGTTTACCTTTTATATTAAAACTATTTATAATTATAAATTATAAACGATAATTTTATAAACTTTTAAAATAAAAGGAAAGTAATAAAATAAAGAGGTAAGTAAATAAAGAACCTTTCCTTTAATCTACGGTATACCTAAGTTTAACTATAGATATTAAATTAATTAAATAGCCTAAATTAAAAAATATAATAAAGAAATCCTTTAACGTTAAAATAAAAAATACTTAATTATTTAAGTTTATTAAATATTAATAGGTTCGGATTCGGAAGTACTATTATATAGAGGTATTTAACCGATATAGAAAAGTAAATAAGGTTTCGACGGTAATAATAAGTTTAATAGAAAATAAGGTCCTATAAAAGACATATTAATCGACGAATAATACTTTAAAGACTTACTTAATAGTCGGCATAATTAAAGCTTAATCTATTAATCGATAAAAGTAATAACAATCGCAATCAGCTTAAAGTAAGGCAATCGTAAAGGCAGAAATTACTAATTAAAAATAGTTATAAATGTTACGGCGCTGGCTAGTTCTATACTAGCTGGCTAGTTCTATACTGCCACGCCTTACCGCCTACCTAATATAGTAAGTGGGGGTTACTCTTTAGTGGTGGTTATTTTGGTTATATACGCTATAAGGCTGCAATCTTTTACTTCTTTTATTCTTTAAATTAAAATCCTATAAATTAACCTATACTTACTCGAGCCTTTACTTTACGTACAACGTTACCCTTATATTATTTTAATCTCGCCTTACCTATTTTAAAAAACGTAAAAATTCTACCTAAATTAATACCTAAAAAAATAAAGTTAGCGTAAGTTATAATTAAACGACTTACGATATTATATCCCAATTAAGTCGTTAATTACACAATAAATTAAAAACAAAAACCCTAAACGAGAACGCTATTACTATACTAATTAATCCGGCTAAGGTAAATAAATACGTCAAAGTAACGTATAAATAGGCCGAATTTAATATTATCTTATTTAAATAAGACTTACCGAAAGAAAATAAGATCGGTTACGACTCTTTACTTTATATTTAAACCGAGAAACTTACGACCTTTTATTAAAGTAACGCTTATATAATTATTATTTATAATAATAACGATAATATTAAAGCTATTAATAATAATAATATTAATTTAAACTAAATAAATTAACTTAGCTTTACCGATAAAATCCTTAATTTATTCTATAAAAATATTATTAACCGATTTCTTACCGAACGTTTCCTAGTCCTAAACTACATAAACCTCTATAGTAACTTAATAAAAAAGACTTAGGATACGGTTAATTATTATAATCGCTATATTATTATTAAAGGCCTAGGTTTCCCTTTTTACATTTTTAATATTAAAAATTAAGCCTTTATTATAAAAGAAGTCGTTAACTTCTTTACTTTTAAGAAAATATTTGAAATAGCTTTTAAAGCCTTTTTCCGCGAAATAAAAATTCGCGCCTTAATAGTTATTACCTTAAAATAATAAACCTATAAACTTTATACTATCGTTATAAAGCTTAATTAAAATTAATATACTATTAATATTTAAGCCGAAATATTATATTAAATTATTTAATTTTAAAATAAATTAATAATAATAAAACCTACCTTTAATAAAGAAAATACTGTTAAAACTATTATTACTTTCTTTAACCTTGAGACTAGCTTTATTTAAATTATAGAGAATTTTTATAAAGTAAATACTGAGATTATTTAATTTAAAAACAATAAAGTCTATTTAAAAGCTTAATTAATTAAAGTATAAACTAACTTTAATAAAATTTAAATAACTATTATTATTTAACCTA
>JAULSY010000262.1:0-12981 GCA_030512305.1 Cercophora samala | reverse complement strand
ATACTTTTATAAACTATTAAAGAAGCTTTTTATTAAAGCCGGTTAATTTAAAAGTTAAAAGTTATTTTAAATAAAGAAAAAGGTTTTTAAATATAATATAATAACGTTTAAACTATTCGACTTATTATAATAAATATTAATACTTTATAAACGAAATTACATTACGTAAATATTTATAACTATTAACTTCGAAAAAAGTAATAACGTAAAGAAATTATAATTAAATATATAGTAATTAGTTAAATACTTATTAATGGCTTAATAAAAGCTTTAACGATTAATAAATTTATTAAATTTAAAGACTTTATTAAGATTAAAAATATAGGAAAGAAGATTTAAAAAAAAAAGTTAAAAGATTTAAATTTAATATTATTATAAAAGGAAAAGGATAATATAATAGTAAGGTAATACTAGAAACTAACCTTAACGTAAAAGAAAATAAAAATAGTAAAGAAACCGGAGAAAAATATAAAAAATAAAACCGTTAATATAAATAAGCCGATAAATATTATAAAGTAATAGAAATAACGGTAATATTACAGGATAAAAAAACGCGGAAAATTATAAAGTTTAGGTTAGGAAATAAGTACTTAACGGCCTTAAGTAAAGTATTAGTTGGGAGGTATATTAAATTAATTAGAGGGACCCGCTATTAAGAAATTAATATTTTAATAGTAGGACTTAAGCCACTAAGTTCAGCTTTAACTAGCTACCCGGTTCTCTCCCTCGTATAACACCAGAATTAAGCACTTTTTTGACCCCCATATTGGATTTGACAAGATATTCCTCGGGTAGTATTGGGCGTCTTGGCGAACAGCGAGAGGTAGGCATTCTCACATGCACATGGACGACATGCTTCAAATCCAATCCTCCATATATTCTCTCGGAGCTATACTAACAACCCACCAGGTAGCTTACGCCAAATCACGCCTCGTGCAGCCTGACCTGCACACCGCTCCCACTTCTGTTCTCTATGGTATGGTGGAACTTCATGGGGGCATCCGCTGGCTCCTGCGCGTTCTCGATTTTGTCATATCGCTGCAGTAATCTCACCATAACATATGCGGTTTTTGTACGGGCAAATTGTTCTGTCTTTTCGTCAGTCCGAGTCCATCCAAGGCTCCAAGCCAACGTCTGCGGGAGACGAAATACTTACGACCCAAGCACTGACGGATACCACCGCCAAATGGAATAAACTCGAAGCCAAATTTGCGGCCTCCATTCTCCTCCCATCTTTCGGGACGGAACTCGTTCACGTCAGGACCCCAGATATCATCCCTCCTCGTCATGGCATAAGTTGGGATGAGGACCTGCTTTCCCTTCGGCACAAACATGGGGTCGTTGCCATCATTCCCGCCGCCCCGTGGCAAAACTGTGTCTCGAATTGCGACTCGTTCATTGAGTGGGATGACAGGCGCCATACGAAGGGCCTCGTTAATGACCGAGTTGATGTAGGGGATGGCGTCTCGGAGTTCCTTGAACTCAATGCCGCTCGGTTGTGATGGGTGGTACGGGCCAAACTGTTGTAGGACTTGCTCCCGCAGCTTGTTGAAGACGTCCGGGTGGCGTGACAGAAAGTAAAAGACCCATCCTATGAGAGAAGCCGTGGTGTCCCGGCCAGCAGTAAGGATGTTGAGTGTCTGGCTGCGCAGCTCAACGGGGTCCTGAGTGACCTTGGCAAGCTCATCCAAGAGGATGTAACGACCCGTGGAGGTGAGCCCAGTCTCGGACTGAATCGCCGTCAGATATTTGTCTCCGCGCTGGAGTCTCAACTGCACAAACCACTCGGCATATTTGTGCACAGCTGCGCAGTGGGCGTTGAATGCCCTGGTTGGCAGCAGCCAGCGGTATTTCCAGAGAGCACCTCGTGTCTCTACCCAAGCCTTTCCGGCGTCCATGTGGGCGCCGATGTTCTCTCGATCGGGAGGTTCATACCCAGGGATGACGGGCAACTCAACCCGCTCCGACGGGTTCTGAGAATGAACCGAGTAGCCATAAATAAGCTCAGTGGTGATGTCCAGCGTCATGTTGTAGAAAAGGGGCTGCATGTCGAACTTGGTGGTCCATCCTTTTTCTGAACTGGCTCCGTATGAAGCGTCCATGGCGGAGAACAACTGTTGGACATGGCGCTCAATCAGATCAAGATCATTGATATGGTCTTTAGTGAACTGGGGTCGCACTAGAGCACGCGAGTGCTTCCAGGCCTCACCTCTGCTGGTGAAGACGCCGTCGCCGAAAAGAGGTTTCCAACTGGCATTTCTCTGCTCCCCAACATCCCAGTCGGCGGCTTTACTGGCGAGCATGGCTTGAACGTTGGCCGGATCACGGGTCACGATAAGCTCGTAGTCGGCAATCGGGACCACACAGGTGTGCACATCTTTCCCCATCTCCTTGTTGATAGCCTCAACGACGTACTGGGGACCTTTGCCGGCATTGGTGGCCTTGACACTCTCAACAAGCCGACCGAATCCCAAGAACCCCTTGGTTGGCATCACAGGAGCGGGACTGCATCCCAGTCGAGCTGCCTCTTCGTCATTTCGCTTTCGGGCAGATTTCCTCGTATGGATAGAATGGACAAGCTGGAATACGCAGAGCGCCGCTGCCACTGTGAGGGCAAACAAGAACATGATAACAAGATGTTGAAACTTTAGAGTAAGATAAATCAGCAGAAGAGTGGGAGGTTCGAGGAACGCATAGGTCACGGCCACAGTCTCCTCTCTTGATGTGGTGCGGCAGGATCTTGAAGGTTGAAGACTGTCCCGAATGCTCGGTCAGCCGTTGATTTTCCTAGGGAGAAGATCATCATTCGACAATGCTTTGATTCCGGGTTGCAATGACTTTTTCAGCAGCCTTTGGGAGAGTTGGCATGCAACGGTGTGCTGTCGGTCTCGATGCTCAAGGCCGGCGGCAACTGATCACAAACCTGCCAAATCAGCTTTGTCTTGCAGCTGCAACCGTTGCCCCAAGACTCCGGCCCGAGAATCATTCCTTATCGAACCGATTACTCACCCAAGGTTGGCCCGGTTGTGAGTGGCGTTCAGGCTACCCCGGTATAGAAACACCGCGTTCCCAATTTGCTGCCCGTTGTACCTGCGGTCTTCCTCCCGGTGCGCATGTTGAATGAATCGTGACCGCATGGTTTCGAGCCGGATCTTCGTTGGGCGTTTCCGGACCCGTCCTGCGAGTATTTTCCAATTCTCTCGCACCACAAAAGACCATCTCTTGTCTGTTTTTCCTTCCCTTCAAACCACATCGTTCGCGTGGTGATCGAGTCTCGGTGTTGTCTTCGTATTTTAAGTTCAGCCTCGTCCTTCGTCAGGACAATCAAGCTCGAGATCCAACACACACCTCTTCCTTAGCCAATCCAACCTCTCGGTACCATGACCGTCAAATCATCGGCCCTGGCATGGGCAGTGACGCTCTTTTGCGCCCATGTGACAGCAGCTCCGGCATCTCTGGTGCCGCCTCATTATTCTGGAGAAGCCCAGAGACTGGCGGATCCCACGTACGGCCCTATTCCAGGCCAGTCAGACCTCTACAACTATTACTGGGGCACCGACAGGCCTTTCCCAGGCAACATTTCGGATCCAATCTTCCCCACTCAGGAAGGGCCTCCCGGTGTCGATGATTGGGTTTGGCAGAACCTTTTGTCGGCCGAATGGCTCATCTTTGAGTTTTACCAGCAAGGCATTGAGGCCTTCACCGCACAGGATTTTGTCAAGGCGGGGATGCCCAACACCACATACAGGCGTCTGATGGAAATCCGGAATAACGAGGCCGGCCATTTGCGAATCTTTCAGAACCAAATCTCGCCAACCTCTATCAAGCCCGGTCGCTGCCAGTACCGGTTTCCTTTTACTGAGCCCGTTGGGTATATGGCACTGATGACGGTGCTCGAAATCTCCAGCATGGCCTTCCTCACGGGCCTTGTACAGCTTCCCAAGCTCGATTTTAACAAGGGAGCCATGCTGGCCATCGCTGAGGTGGAGACCCGTCATGAAGTGTGGGCACTGCTGGACATCTGGAAGGCGAATCCGTTCGGCGGTCCATCCGACACAATCTTCCCCTTCGCAACCGAGATTCTGGACTCGACCAATGCATTTATTGTCCCTGGAAGCTGCCCGCGTGAGAACCCGGAATTTCCCCATAACCGACAACGGCTGCCGGCCCTCTCGGCTGGGAAGGACACGGTGAGCCTGACGCCAGGGTCAAAAATCAGTCTGCACTTTGACGACCCGCATAACCAGCCTTACTTTAACGAGCATATTCAGTACTATGCTGTATTCTTTCACGGCACCGCCAGCATCAGTGTGCCCATTGACACGCGTCGCTGGCCCCGTGAGGAGATCTGGGTGACTATCCCTCCCAACTTCGAGACCAAGGGGGTCATTGTTGCGTGCATTGCGGATCGACAGGGGGCGCCCACAAAGGAGTCGGTTGTTGCTGGACCCGCTGTCATCTTGGAACAGCCTGCGACGCTCGCAACGGCTCTTTTGCGCGGCAAGTCGGGTTGAAGAAGACAAGAGCTTCACCCAAACAAGGATGTATGAAGTGTAGCATGTATCATACCTGTCAGGATATTATTTTGAACAGTACCTAGTCAGTTTGGTGTTTAGGAGGCTGGGAAAAGGCGCTGTTTCTGCCAGTTTCCATGGAAATGTTCGGCCGAAACAAAGGAATGTCCATAGCCACAAAGGGATTGTGTAAGTGCAGCAAAGAGATACACTTCTACCTGCCTGGCTGTCATGTCGTTATCCGTATTTTCTGAAACCGAGGATCCAGCGTGGAAACACACTGCATGCATGTTCAGGATCAATAAAGGACTTGTAAGTAAATAATGTTGTCAGTGAATACATATTTCAGTACTCTAACCCCACCCTCCTTAACACTTGACTTCTAGGCCGTCCAACCTGAACTTCACATTGAACACACACACAAACACACAAACACACGCACACACACGCACACACACACAGAGAGCGAGAAAACACCGAAACACCATCAACAGCCATCTCCTCTCATACACCCGACTCATCACCATGGCCGTCGACACCCAGTCAATAGTCACAGCCGGTGCAGTGGGTTCTCCCCAGCAGGTCCGACACATCATTCGAGTTCTACTTCGATCCCGTTATCTATCAACCGAGGATCAGCTGAATCTGGCTCTCACCAACAAGAATATTGCTGGGGTCATAGACATCGAACGTTTCCGCCTCAATGTCATGGATGTTCTCTTTGAACACGATGACAGTCTCGTCAATCAAGCAATCAGAAGTGACCAGCAGCATTGGCTCGAATATCTTCTCGGCATCGGAGACTTCACCAGTAAGGAGGCTGAGAATTCTATCAACGGGCTGCTCATGCACTGCGCCGATGATTCCGACGGCGAACACAACCGGTTACATCACACTATGGGCACACACCGGCTGCTGGAACTCTGCTTAAGATTCGATGCAGTACGCTGCCTTCAATCTTTGATTCAATATTGCAATGAGTCTTGCTTCAACTACGACCCTGACTGGTTATACCGCAAAGCCAAACTCGTAGCGTGGAAGGACTACAAAGTACAGGGTCTCTTGTTCTTGCATTCTTATCTCCAACAATCTGACGACAACCCGCTGGAAGAGCTCTGGGGCTACCTGCTGACGCAAGCTCGGAATTCCTCCCACGTCAGAACACTGGCTCGAGTGATGGATTCTGGGACGGATTATTTCCCTTGCCTGATTCATCACTGTGGGAGACTCGGCGAGTGCTCGCCATTTGTGTTACTTGAGTTGATCAAGAGAGTGCCGATAGAGAGGCTGACAGAACAGGTAAACTTTCGAGGAATGCTGGTCACGCCTCTCTCCATTGTTTCTTCCGGCCTCCGGCTGTCCAATATCAACCTTCTGCTCAAGCAAGGTGGCATCAAGAGACCCTTTGAGCATTATCATCGGGATCCAGTTGGAGGATTTCTGACCAATCCCTTGTTTTCCTTGTTAATGGACATCTCTTTGCCATATAGCGAGGATATTTGGTATTCGTACAGCGAATCACGAAAGGATTGGATAGCCAGAGCCAGAGACATGACAAGGGACTTACACACTGTCGTGAAGCTCTTTGAGGTGTATGCCAGGGAGGAGTTCCAGTTCGAGCTTAAGAAGCACGTTGACATGAATACCATGGCCTGCAGGCTTTTTGTAAACCTGCTGCGAAACTGGTTCATTAAAATCGGCGAATCCAGTCTGGACCAGGCAACTCAGGATGAGCTTTTAAGGTACCATAGCATGTCTTGGAACTGGAAAGAAGGCGTTTCCGGACCTATTCTGTGTTCGGTCTTCACCAGCAACCACTTAAACTTGTTTGATGGTGATGTTGTAGCGGTTTGGGATACACTCCGAACCCACGAGATCGAGCAAGAGGCGGAAGCCCTTCTGAGGGCATCGTCTGGCCCGGACTGCGAGAAGGGCAATGTCTCTTGGACAAGTATTGATTATCTTTATGCGCTCATCGCTGCACCCCAACTTGTTGAAGTTGCGGAGTTGAGAAAGATTGTCAAAATGGCAAGTGCGCCATCTGGCCTCCCGGACTATGGGAATGAAAGGTTCGAGAGTGTGATTCAAGTCCTCCAGGAGCTCCCATTTGATTGCAGTCGGTCGTCCTGCACGATTTCAGATAGCGATATGTCTGCTGTTGTTGACATGTAAGATTTGTAACATTTTTCATAGACAGGGAACAAATATTGACATTATTCAATACATACAGACACATTTCTCCCGCTCCCCTCTCCTGTCGCCTCACCATGCAACTAGATGAATCAGACCAAATAGAATTTGTCACCAGTTGGTCGTCCCAATGCAGCAATAAAATGCTCTGCCTTTTTCCTGACTCATTCTTGCTTGGATTTCCGTCACAAAAGACCGCACATGGCCAAAACCACCGCTATCGACTCTTCCTCCCCATTCACGTCTCCGACATAGCCGAGCCTGCCTGAACCGACTTTGGTGAAGGCCACTGCTGCCTCCCGTGCAGTCTCTGTCTCGGTGTACCATGCATCCGAGCTAGCTACATGGTCTGCAAACAGGGCCTTTTGACTGTACGATGGCGGGAGCCGTCTGGCCAACTCTGCGTCACTGACCGCTTGTGGACGCAGGGTGACAGTTTCTCGGGTGTACGAGCCACGCTTCCAAGGAAGGCCAGCCCTTGCAAAGAAGCGATCGAATTCTCCTTGGCTGACAAAGTTACTGAACAGCCCTGCCACGACGACCGTTACACCGTCTCGGAGGCGGTCGATAACACGTTCCCAGACCTTCTTCTGCCGCGCGAGGCCGCCATCGGCCACAAAGATGACAGACGGTGGTGGCTCCTGACTGAGCAGCTGGAGGGCAACTTGTGCGGTCGTGGCTCTCTCCATGATCGCTTTCGATTTGAGTTGTGAGAGTAGTCCTGCATGAATGTCGTCAAACATGTCCTCCCACTCCAGGCACAATGTAAGCACGCGAGGCGTAGTCGAAGAATTGCCAGCCCCAGCTGCAGTGGCGGAAGTCCCAATAATCAAATCTCTGAATTCGGCAACAGGGGGCGCTTGGGCTGCTTTTTTTGCGAGGCAGTCGGCTTCCATATTCAGCTGTCTCGCGATTTTCCAAAATTCAACCTTCAGTCCGACATTGTTCCATCTCTCTACCTCGCCCAGAAGCAGTTCCCACATATCTTTGTTTTTAACCTGGTCGCTGGTCCTGGTTTTCCACCCGTTCCGAATCCAGCCCTTGACCCAGCCAGTGGCACCTTCTACCACATAAGAAGAATCCGTTGCGATGATGATTTCGCCGAACCCATCAGAGCGCCAGTCGCACAGGCGCAATGCAGCAATGGCTGCACGGAGTTCGGCACGGTTGCTTGTGGCTACCAGAGCACTACCGAATGGCCCTTCGTTTTCCAGTCGACCAGACGCGAACTGATTTGGACCATACACCACTGCCCAGCCCGCTCGCGGATTCAGAGCTGGCTGTCCATTATCTAAACAAGCGCCGTCGACGTAAACCAGCGCCTTCATTGAGCCGTCAAGAGAGACGAGGCGTTCCTTTCCCGGTCCCACGTTTGCTGAGCAAAACAGGTCTTCCGGAGAACAAGTCGAGCGCGGAGGCTTGAATACCGAAGGAAAAGAGTTCCCACAGCCCTTTGGCCTTTCTCCATTCAGCTCTGTCTTGAGTGACACTTGATATGTTTCTGGCGTCAACCCGCCGAGGTCGACCGGTGAGACGTGCTCGGGAACGAACTCGCTGGTATCGGTTTCAATCATGGCCATAGCATCTTCGCTCTCCTCCCAGGCGCTTTTGCAGTAATACAACGCCACATCTGCCTCCTCTGGAGACCCCGGGCTGTACATGGGAGGCATGGGAGGTTCCCATTCCGAGTCCACCAAAGCGTTCCAGTAGTGTTGATTCGCAGTATGGACTAGCTGGGTGAGTGCGCGATACTGAGCTTTCAACGTTATGGCGAGGGTCGACAACGACTGCAGGTTGAGACTTGACACTGTTGTTCGTATGAGTTTCCCAACAGGCCTGTCCGGCTCTCGATCACCGTTCAGAATGGCAGTCAGCCAGACATCCAGGTCCAGATAAAGGCGGAGCTTCAGGAGAGTAAGCATGGAAAGATGGCAGAGACTAGCGTCATTGGAGAACATGTCAATAGGTTCGAAAACGTCGGCTCCGTGGATGTTGAGATATGGCAAGGTAGTATCTCCCCAGTCATAGTTGCCGTCGGGGTCGGCCGTAGCCCACCACTTGAGAAAATCATAACACTCTTGCTCTTTACCGAGGCGTAGCAAAAGGCCGGGGACGATGTCTCTTACCCCGAGGTTGTCACTGCGACAGAGGCGCAGCATGTCGACAAAGTGCTCCAAGGCCTTTTCAACCGCTGCTCGGGTCTTGGTTTGGGGCAGGGCGTCGGCCGCAGCATACCGTGCTCTCATGTAGTCTCGAGTGTCCAGTATGCCCCAAAAGTGACCCACACTGGTGTTGAAGACATCTGCTGGCGTAAACATATCGCCGGGGCTGGCACGGAGAGAAGCTTCCTCGTGCTCCAGTTTCTCGCGCGTCTTTTTGATCTTGTTGCACGCTGTCTTATGATCCGGACGATGTGAAAGTTGATGATCCGGCCCACAGTAACTGGTGACTCTGCAACCACCGCAGAGACGCAAGTCGGCCGTTGCGTTACAGACTGGACAGCATTTCGACAGAAGCTGGGGACTCCACATGGTAGCTGGTTGTAAAGAGTGAGTAGAGGGGCTAAAAATGATGTTAAATAACGGAAGAGAGAGTCGATGAGAGAGTCGAAGAGAGGTAGCGAGGGGAGTAAAGAGTAAGTAATTAAAGTTTTTACGCTTAACGTAGGTGGGGCACGAATGTAATCGGTGCCTATGCATTTTACTAAGTAGAACCCTATAGACAACCGCAAATAGCCAATTTGGCAGTAGCGTTTAACTAATGAAGCTGAAGATATTCTAGGTCGCGCCTGGCGAGTGGGATGGCGTTTAAAGCTCGACCAGAACTGCAAATATGGGTGACCTCTGAGTAACCATCACTAGACTTGTCAGTGGTGATCACCCACCTCCATATTACCACCAACCGACCAAGTTTCCCCTGTCCAAAGGCGTGACATGGAAACGCCTGACATCGGATTTCAACGACGCCATGGGGTGCCACTCCAAATACAACCTGACGTCCTGGGTTGATATTTATCCAACCGACACTATCTTCAGGCTCCCTACACCGACCGATGACAACCAGCATCGCCCGCTTGTCGTAGATATCGGCGGTGGCAAAGGCCATGACTTGAAGAAGTTGCTGGTCCGGCACCCGCATATTTCTCCCGGCCGTCTGATCCTTCAGGATCTCCTCGATATCCTCAAGGGAGTGGATGTCGGTCCGGCCATCAAGGCACAGCCACACGACTTCTTTACTCCGCAGCCGACAGAATCACAGGGTGCCAGGTTGTACGCACGACTGGCCAGATGAAACGGCCAAGAAGATTCTGCAAATTTTGGTGCCTGCTACCATAGCGGGAGCCTGCAAAACGAAGATGTTGTAGTTTTGTTTGCGACGGTATCAGGGCCCTGATGTGGCACTTGACCACCACTTAAATAAGGTTACAAGCCATACTTTCCACGGCCCACATATCAACTAAAAGATGGAAAGAATAGTCATTATCGTCACTACCATAGTAAATGGCTTAATTGGAAGATCACCAGTGTTCTTTTATCATTCCACTTCGCGTGCGAGGGTTCAATTCCCCAGCCCACCACCACCATAATATTCCAATTCTTCCTACCAATCCACCTTTCCACAGGTGGCCCGGTAGGAAGACCACCTTTTGATATTTTCCCAGGCCTCACCGGCCAATCACAGGCCAGTATTTTACTAGCCAGGTGCGGGCACCTGATGCCACACTTTCGAAGATGTTGTAGTTTTGACAGGTTCCACATCAGGACCCTGATGTGGCACTTGGATTCCGTACGCTCCCGCTTTGGTATGAAGAAAGGGTATTCGAGGCTGCTGATACACGAAAGTTTGGTGAGCAGCGTGAAGCCACTGTCAAAAGTCACTGCATCCGATATCACCATAATGGCATGTCTTGCCGCGGCCGAGCGGTCAGAGGAACAGTGGCGTCGGTTGGTAGCCAGCGCCGGGCTTAACGTTATCAAGATCTGGAGGCCTGTACAGTCCCTCGAGAGTAACATTGAAGTTGAAGCCACTTAAGCTCCAGCACCAGTGTGTGTTTAGGATGCAATGTGGCCATCCTGACCGTGTTGTTTAACACTGAATAGATACATATTATAAAGCCCGCGATCCTGGAGTGTCCAACGGCGTGCCTAACAGTTGTTCTGTGGTTGTTGAGTTGGAGGATGAACGCGCAGTCCGGGTGTCGATTTTACGATAGGGGTCGAAGTCGCAGCAAACCGGAAGGCGGTCCCACCACCTCAATTGTATGTGCTGCCTCGATACACACCCTGCGAATATCAAGCCACGTCTTTCCTGGGAAATCTCTCCGAATATCGCGATCTGGAAGTAAAGGACTGTCTACCTTTTCCCCGTAGTCTACGCCGCACTGGCCTCTTCTGACGACCACCATGAGTTCCTTGCCCCGCTCATTCTCACTCATAAGCACCGGGTCCTCCGCTGCCTCGTAATCGTCCGGGAATGGTGTCTTGGTATGGCTCTGCGCTATCAGTTCCCGGGTTTCAGGCTCGAGGACGTCTCCCCGGTGACCGGCCCGGCGTGCTCGATATATCAAGACAGACGGGTTTGACTGCACGCCGTCCCTCTCCTCCATCACGCTTTGCCAGTACTCTGGTTGGGGTCGCCGCTGGTACCGGTCGCGAAGTGTCGAATCCAGGCAATAATAAGCATATCCGAGCATCTCCGAGGTGTTACTAATGAACCGCAATTCCTGCCAGCCGTTCCCATACTTGACTAACTCGTCCAACATTCGATATTGGTATTTGTCGCACCGTCCCCCCAGAACGGTAAGTCGACGTAATTGCAACCGTGGAAGAAGCTTCAAGATACCGACCAGGCGATGCTGTACCTGTCGTTTCGGTGGGTAGGTGAGCATCAAAGGTTCCCCGCGCACAATGATGTATCGGACAAGTGACAGCTTTTCTAAACTGATAGCCGCCAGTTTGTCGAGCATTGACATCGGATCATTGAAGTGAAACAGGACCTGACTGAGCCATGACTTGGCAATTTCCGCGTTGACTCTACGACAGGTGCGAAGCAAGGCGACGGGATACATCGGTGGCTGGAATATAGCGCGGCTTCCATCGTCATATGGGACTGCAGTGGTAAAGGTAAGTGTCGTGGAGGTGAAAAGGCACGAGTATATAGCATCCCTAACCTCGAAGGGTATGTGGAAAAGGGGGCTGTGACACTGTTCGTCCATAGTGAGTGCTGTTGCTGGAGTGGGGTTTGTAGATGGGCGTAGGAAGGCGTAAGGGCGGTTGGGCTACGTAGTTGGGCTTTAGTACGAACAATTTCATTTAGGACCCCCTCAATTTACTTGTGAGGACCCCATATCGGCCTACCCCACCTGCTTCGTTGGATTTACTAACTAACGACGTTAATATTAAATATACGTTGATAGATTAAAATACTTTAATTATAATATATATATAAATCTTTAAGGCAAAGTATATTATCTTCTAAATTAACTATAAATTACTGCTTAATACAGGAAGTTAATAGTTAATTAATTGATTAAATAACTATATAGATTAAATAAAGGAGTAGGTTTAGTACTTCCTTTGCCCTGCACTGAGATATCTATTACAGGCTATAAATATATCTTTTACTAGTAAAGGTTTATTTTTAAGTATTATATATATATATATATATATACTATATAAGTTCTATAATATTAATTAATGTTGAAGGATAGCATTTATTTATAGATTTTATAGTATATTTAAGTCCTATATACTACAAGGCTCTCCGTAGCTTGAAAATCAACAGTATTTATTAATAGCTATAGGTGTTACAGTAAAGCACCTAAGGCTAGTATAGTGGCACTATTAAGTAGACATTTATATATAAAAGTAGGTTATAGGATTTATAAAGTATAGGCTTATAGCCTCTAGAGAAATATAGACTTTACCCTCGAAGTTATAATATAAATAGTTTTATTAATGAATAACTAATAACTTTATTTCTTTAATCCCATCTTTAATAATTTATATATATTCCTATATAATAATATATTGATAAATTATATATATTTATTTCAATAAATAATATAAAGATTATAAATTTAATTAATTACATTAATGTTATAAAAGAAACTATTATAGGTTAAAAGTTAAATTATTAAAAGCCTTAGATTTAAAAATATGCTTTGGATTAATATTTATTTAATTAATTCATTAATTAACTACATTTAAATTTACAAACCCATTATTAAATTTAAAATTACCTTTGTCTTTATTACCGTTATAAGAATACTTTAACG
>JAULSY010000261.1:0-13197 GCA_030512305.1 Cercophora samala | reverse complement strand
AAACCTTTCTAAACTCTATTAATAATACTATATACTATAATTATAAAAAAAGTATTAAAATATAATATTTATTTATAAACTTTATAATATATTAAAACCTATAAGTTATAAGGTCTTAAACTATAACTAATAAGCTTAGAATTTAATAACGCTTTTAAAGCTCTTTAAATATACAGTAATTATAAAGAAAATCAGACCCCTAAACTATATTAAAGCCCCGAAGCGTTATAAACCCTATAACGTTAATTCTAACTATATAACTAACGTTAATTTAAACTATATAATTAATATTAAAGCTTTTTTAAATTACATAATTAACGCTAAAGCTCTATAACACTAAAGCTTTTAACGCCTAATAACGTAACTAACGCCTTATAACAGCTTAAAACTAACGTACCGATAAATATTTTAATAATTAAGTTTAAATAAATTCTTTAAGGAATTAATTAAAACTATAGACCTATAAAATACCTTTTTCTAAACTTATTTACTATAATATTTCTTAGCCTTTAAATTAATTTAATATACTAATTTACTATACTCTTTAATACCCTTACAAACCTTTATTACAGTAATTACCTTTTATATATTACAAAGTATCGCCTCTATAATCAACCTTCCCTTAATACAACCCACTATTATATACTACAGACAAAGCCTTACTCGCTTACAATATACTACGCCCACAGCTATTCAGGCCTATCTCACAGGCCTGCCGAACTTCCATCTTAACACTTTTTTAATGTGCTTTATTTTTATTTTTATGATGTGGGGTTTATTTTTAAATGAATTTACGGGAGGCCGTTTTATATAGTAGAAACTGCGGAGAAAATTTTATAAAAAAAGGATTACCTATATTATACTTTTTATTTTTAGACTAATTTTAATAAGAAAAGTATATTAAAGATTGTTTTTTAAAGGCCTTTTTTAGTTATATTTTACTATTAAAATAGGTTTTATATTGGTGGAATAGTAGTATAAAAAGTAATGTAGTGGGTATAAGTAGTGAGGAAGGCTTACTTTTTTATATTACTTTTTCTATTATTATAAATTATATTAAGTAAAAATATATTTTGAAGATTGCCTGGAAAATACGGTTATTTTGATACCGGTTGTACTTACGTGGGCTTTATATTAATGAAATGGTAGTGGAAAAGGTGATGTGGTAAATGTAAGTGGTGAGGAAGGCTTACTTTTCTACATTACCTTTTCTATTACTACTGGGCCTATGTAGGTGTAATTAATATTAGAAGAAAGGCCTGGAAAAGACGGTTATTTTAATACTAGGTATATTTAAATTAGATAATTAGGTATTGTGGTATATGTGTAGGAAGCTAAATATTAAGTAGAAAATGTATATAAACTAGCCTTCCTATATATAGACTATATCGCTTAAATGTCTTATTAAGGTATACCCGGTGTTAAAAAGACCGTTTTTTCCAGGGCTTTCTTCCAGTATTAATTGCACCTGCGTAGGCTCAGTAGCCGTAGAAAAGGTAGGTAGTAGGTATGGTAGGTGTGGGTGGTAGGTGTGGGTAGTGAGGAAGGCTTGTACTTACTATATTACCTTTTTAATTATTACCTAGCTAATATAAGGCTTACGCAGGTGCAACCGGTGTTAAATTAACCGTCTTTTCTAAGCCTTTCTTCTAATACTAATTACACCTAATTAAACTTAGTACTGGTAGAAAGGCTTATATTCCTGAGCTACGCTTAGCGAAAAACAATAGAATGGACTTAGACTAGCTGTCGCTGTTGTATTTAGTGGGTTTTAATTGGCCGGTTTAGGGGGGTGTGGGCCTGTGGGGCAAAGGGTACATTCAACAGTCAAGCTGGTCTGAGCTCTGAGACTAGCCGTTACCTATTGCCGTTACCGTCACAGTTACCGTTACACCTATACATAACATACCTTGCCGCCGTTAAATTTAAAGCTATTACTACGTATAAGAAAGATTATAGTAAATAATATCGATTTGTCAATTAATTACTACACTACCTTGCTCTATACCTCGCCTCAGCGGTACGCATAGTGGGCCTTAAAACCCTCCTACTAACGTACTAGTAGTTTGCCAGGCAGGTAGTGGAATAAAGGCCGTCAATTACACAAAGGTAAATAAAACGGTGTATTGCAGTGAAATTTAAAAAAGGTATATCGGAAAATATTAGACTGTCTATAGGGTTAGGGATTTGTATGACAGAAGGTTGCCCCACATAGTATAAATTGACAAACTGCATAGTACTCCGAGTATGTCTCATATTATAACCCTCGCACGCCATATATAACCTATGTCCGATAGGTTCGAGCCTGTCCGACGATATTGTCCCCCACTCTGCTTGCAGAGGGGTTTGCGAATCAATCCAAGGACCCACGAGTATTCTCCTGTGCGTAGGCACGCCATTTGGTGTTCAACCGCCCAGACACACCAAAGTCGTGCTTGTGTGACCCCGCTGACATCACCGCAGGCACCTCCCAAGTTCACTGCCCTATGGAACCGTTCGCTCGCGGGATGGACACCGCCTGCAAGTAAAGTTACTCGACAACTAAACCCCTTGCTTTCGAGGGCCGTATTGTGTCGCGGTTGACAACAAGAAAACCCTCTACGAGTCAGTGCTCGGTTCCATATCATGTGCTTCAGAAAAGACATTCGACATCATCATCATCATCAGGATGATGGTCAGGCTAGGTATGAAAGGCGGTCGCATAGACGATTGGTCTTCACCACTTGTCGTGGGCAGCTGAACAACCGCATGGCAAGACCATGCATGTCTTCCATGGCTGTGCCGCAGCCTCGTTGAACATATCGCCCACCCCGCACCCCACAACGAGGTTCCCTCCTTTCTTGTCGTTTTCTGCTTCACACTTTCAATACGCTGTCGGTGCTTCCTACTATTGTCCAAACATCTGCCCCACGAACTTAGCTTTGCTTTTAGCGGCCTACCTACCTACCTCACCCCACGACACGCCCACGAGCGAGACGGTACCTTGCGCACTGTCAGCCCTATTTACCGTGTGATCGGTTTCTCGAGTGCGAGGCTGCCGAACGATGGAGCGCGCTGGCGAAACACCTGCGCCGTTGCCGACCATGACATCCGATGTGGGCGATGCTGAAAAACGGTTCTTCGAAATGCTTGACAAATGCAGACGAAAGAGCTACGATAACCGGCACTTCTACCACCCGGACGATATAAAGGCGTGGATGCTCATTGAAGACGAGAACCATATCACAAATGTGGCCCATCTTCTCCAAGACGTCCAGAGCCCTTCTAGGTTCCACACCGTTGCTCGACTGGAGGATTCTGCCATGGTAGTCTTTGCGGTCCTGGTCTCCATCAGATGCGGCAATTTGCTTTCAGGGTTTCTCCAATATTTCAGAGAAGAGGGTGATCTGGACAGGGCCATACCGGACAGCATAAACGGAACACTCAAACTGCAATTTGGCCGGGCAAGTGCGGACATCGCAGACATCATATCCCGCTTTGACCAGGAACGGTGGGCCTTTATACCGGCAAAGATTCAGCGCATGCATGAACAAACAGCAGCATTGAAGGATCGCCCATTCATTCTTCCGTTTTGCAAAAAGCAATTAGTGGGGGAGGGCGGTACTGCTGTCGTCTACAAGGTTCTCATCCAAGAAGACTTGATGCCGAACACACTTCGTGGAGAACTCGCGGGATCTGAAGTTGAGGGTGAGGACTTGAAGAAGGTATGCACCTACCGTCCCTTATCTTTCCAGTATCGTTAGGAGATCGCATGCTTATACATTGTGTCCTCACAGTACTATCAACTGGCGGTCAAGTCTTACAAAAAGGACAATTGGGGGCCTTTCGACACAGAAAGAAACAATTTCCAGGGCATTCGAAACATTGTGGGGATCGTGAAATATCTCGGTTGCTTCGAATACAACGGCTCTGACCATGACGACTTTCGAGACTACAACATCCTCCTGGAATATGGTGAACAGGACCTCGAAGAATATCTTGCCGATGCTTATCCTCCGGTTCTCAACTCGGAACTCATCAACTTTTGGAAGAAGATATTTAGACTCGCCAATACACTCGACAGCTTTCACAACTGCACCTACGTGCAGCCGGACGGTACGGAGAAGCTTTTCAATGGGTGAGTACTACTCCTTTCACGATTTCACGGTCTTCCCATTTTAGTGGCAAAAGGACTGATTCCTTGACAAGGTGGCATGGAGACATCAAACCCAATAACATCTTGTATGTGCAACAACAATTCAAACTCGCCGATTTTGGGTATGCCAAGTTTGAAGGAAAAAGCAACCAAATGAGCCCTACAACTGAGATTATGGGAGTGACGTATACTTATGGTATGGTCTCACATGTCCCTTAATGAGTGACCCCCTACTTACCTACTAAATTCAGGCGCGCCGGAGTGTGACCCTGGACGGCTCAGGAAGAAAACCTCCACAAAGCACATACAGGAGATCGATACGTGGTCGTTCGGCTGTGTCCTTTCAAGCGTTGCGACGTGGGTTGTGCTTGGCTCCTTCGCCTATGACCAATATCGAGAATTTCGCCGACGTGCCATCAACAACCTACTCGAACAGCGGAGGGCTCAAGGCAACCACGAGTCTCCAAAAGCACATGATGGTTTTCACGATGGTCGTCATGTCTTGCAGGCTGTGAAGGATTGGCACCAGTATCTCCGTAATTCAATGAGACGTTCCGACACGATTACTGGGAAAGTCTTGGACCTGGTGGAAAACGACATGTTGTTGGCCAACCCCAAAGACCGACTGTGCTCCAAAGCACTAGCACGCAAATTGGAGAAGATTATCGGGGAAGCGGAACACGAGTACGCCACGGCTGTCAAAGATCATGAAGTACCCGACATCCCCCAGGAAATGCTGAAGGCCCTGTTGGATCTGGACAACGTGGTGCCGAGCAACTGCAGCACTGGGACAAATGAGTCTCGCCGCACAGCGAGGGCGCTGCGGCAAGAACAGACACCAAGGACCATACGTGTCAATAAAACGGAACGGATCGGTGAGATGGTCGTTCCAGCCAAGGTTGCAGGCCGGCAGGAGGTTCTTGAATCGATACTAGGAAAAACGACGGGCAGTCAAGAGCACATTTACGAAAGTCCAGCACTGGACGGCACGGATCACAATATCCCTATTCCCAAAGTTCAGCAACTTACGGCATCAAGTGCCTCGAGTGTCCCACATTCTGATTCAGTCTACCCCGGTACGGTGGGTGTCGTTGGGAGGCATCTCGAGGGGCCATGGGAGCAACCCTCTCAGTACAGCGGCGACCATGGGTTTAACGCCCGATCTGAACCACTGAGCTATAGTCAAAGCCCGGGTGTTTATGGTCCAAGTGGAAATGTTACCCCTTCTTCCCGTCATGTTCGAGATCCAAGAGACAGATCAGAGATGCCAGGTCGTCAAGGCATGACAACCGACAACCAGCTTTTGCAGGGCCGCGGGACAACTTCGAGTCAACACTCATCCCAGCCCAGGCCGTTGCTGAGCCTCGCTTT
This sequence comes from Cercophora samala, assembly GCA_030512305.1. Classification (NCBI taxonomy): domain Eukaryota; kingdom Fungi; phylum Ascomycota; class Sordariomycetes; order Sordariales; family Lasiosphaeriaceae; genus Cercophora; species Cercophora samala. The sequence continues at coordinate 7,691 of JAULSY010000261.1, read as the reverse complement.
GCCGCGTGACGGCCAGTCATCCCTCAACTCGGGCGAGATCGGGTTTGACTCGTATCCGATTGGGGAGCTACACGAGAAGCTGGTCAAGCTCTGGGAGCGGGAGAGCAAAGGCAGTTTCCTCGGTCTGCTGAAAGGCAAGGTACAGAAGGACTCTACGCTGGAGAACTTTATCAAAGACAGAGACATTGTAGGTTCTTCTTGCTTGATGTTATTACGAGATCATGAATTCTGGCTTTCTTGGCGCCCTTCACTAACCATGAGCGTAGATATTTCTTGTCGATAACGGATGGAGCATGCGGTCACATTGGGAATGCGCTACAAACGTTCTGGAGACGTTAGCAATGCAGATCGGGCCGTTGGATGACAGTGGCTTGGACCTTTGGTTTACCATTGGTGATCACAAGAGGGAAAATGTCAAAGGGTTTGCGATCAAATCCACTTTTCGGGCTGCCATGGCAGAGAGAATAGCCGGCGACGATCCGACATTGTATCAGACCTCGATGGCGCACGCGCTGTTGGAAATCTTCAATGCCCACCGGGCGACCATCTCGACCGAAAAAAGGCTCACGATCATCATCCTAACCACCGGGGAATGGGAAATGGGCGAACTGGGTGATGTGGAAAGGGTCATTGCCGACGAAATCCGCGAACTCTGCACCAAGCATCGGCATTTCTCGATACAGCGCTTATTGACCATACAATTCATCTCTTTTGGAGACAACCCGGACGCGCTGGCAAGATTGGCAAGCCTGGACAACGACTTGGGAAAACGATTCAATATCCCGTGAGTTTTGATGACCACTGACTACCCTACACTGGATGACGCTTTTCCGGTTCTGCTTTGGATGGAAGCTAATCCGTTTGCTGCTTGACCTAGAGACGTCATCGACACCGAGCCATGGGAGGGAAATCCGCACAAAATGCTACTCGGCAGCATCAAGTCTGCTTTTGACGGGCAATCCACACCGGACATGCGGAGTCCCCTGATCTCGAATGGGAGTAACTACTCATACTCCCACCAGTCGACAAGTGCAAACCAGGACTACTACTTGCACAGCGACCAAGCCGTGAGTCGAGCGAATCGAAGCTCGTCACCACGCCCGTCGTCACAGCACACTTCTTCAAGGCTTTCTTTTCGCCAGAGTGTTAAAGGACTTTTGAAACACTGACTCTCCCGGAAACTAGTCTTTTTCCCAGCTCTCGGAGAGAAATACTAAGGGAATGTTTGACGTAGGTACCTAGGTACCTAGGCTTACGGGAGAGTAGCTTGATTTTTGTCTTTGCTTTTTCTTTTTGTTCGAAGCAGATACCGAAGGCATCTTGGCAGTGAAAATGAGGAATTGATGTATACCTACCTACCTCATAGACTAATGTTCCTTTTTCCTTCGGGTTTGAACGCGGTTGGGCAGCCGCAAAGGGCTGGAGGTGGCGTATATACACGAGCATAACACATGGGCTTAATTTGGGGCAAGTCAGATGAATACCTCTATAATTCTCAGTAACACTGTCAGACGCGCATTTTTGGCAAGGAAGCCCGTGGATGCAAGGTTGTTTGAAAAGTCTCTTGTGCGTACCTAGCATCAGTAAACACGGCTAATGCCGGCCCTCAGGCTTCCTGAACGGGCTCCCCGCCAGGGCGGATTTTGGACATCAACTACATAGGAATCGGCAACGGCCGAGCGGAGCCTTGGCCAAACAGCACGGGACGGGGCAGCGGGGATAACGGTGCTCTGCGCCGGGAAGGATTTTGAAATGTGGGCCCGGGGCTGCGGGGCTGATAGCGCTAAAGCCCGGGAAGGCAGGCGCCTAGGCTGGATTCTGGACTGATCGCTGGAAAAGCGCCTGATACCAAATCGTCTTTGGCTATATTAAAAACCTTTTCTCTTGGGGGGGTTCGTTTTTGGTACCATACTGGTGTTCGTAGTTATCCCAGTTATCCCCTTCAATCGAACAGTCTTGATTAGCTTGATCCAGCTATCTCGCAGCCAAAAATGCCAACCATTGTCGTCCTCGGGTGAGTTTTGATGATCAAAGAACCCCACATCACAGGTGCCGGAACTGACAAATGACACAAACAGCGCCGGTGTGAGCGGCCTTACCTGCGCGCTGGAGTTGGCCAAGCAGGGCGGGCATGAGATTACGGTTGTTGCGAAGCACATGCCTGGGGATTATGACATTGAGTATACTTCTCCGTGGGCGGGGGCGAACGTGCTGCCGTGAGTACTGCTGCTCAAGCGAACCCCTTGATGTTGGGATGCCTGCTAAGTTGCGCTGCAGGATGGCCCTTGATAAGGACAGCCGGTGGGAGAGACGGACTTGGCCTGTGTTGAGGAGGTTGGCGAAGGAGGTACCCGAGGCCGGGTTGCATGTTCAGAGTGAGTTCCGGAAGCCTTGCTTGTGTCGATATGGTGATGGTGTTTCTGACTGGAGAAAAAGCTGCCCGTGTCCTCCGCCGTGAGAAGGATGTGGCCACTGGCCTGAAAGCTGCTTTGGCTGATGGCCTGTTCCAGTTTGACCCCTGGTACAAGGAGGTCATGGACAACTTCCGCGAGATACCCGCGAACGAGCTGCCCGAGGGCATGCACTCGGGGTGCGAGTTCATGTCTGTCTGCATCAACACTGCTGTCTATCTTCCATGGCTTGTTGGCCAATGCGCCAAGTACGGAGTCCAGTTCAAGAGAGGGATCGTGAAGCATATCTCGGAAGCGTACAGCCTCAGCCACACTGGAAAGAAGGCTGACATTGTGATCAATGCTTCTGGCGTCCTGGCTTGCAAGCTGGGTGGTGTCATGGACAAGGCTGTCTACCCCGCACGAGGCCAGATTGTCGTGGTCAGAAACGAGGCCAACGGCTTCATGCCGACGAGCAGCGGCTGCGATGATGCGGACGACGAGATCATGTATGTGATGCAGCGTGCCTTGGGCGGAGGTACTGTTCTAGGTGGCACTTATATGAAGCACAACTGGGACCCGAACCCGGACCCCAACATTGCTGTGCGCATCATGAAGCGAGCCGTGGAAGCGCACCCAGAGTTGACTGACGGCAAGGGCATTGAGGCGCTTAGCATCATCCGGCACGGTGTTGGGTTACGACCAGCAAGAGAGGGCGGTGTCAGAATCGAGAAAGAGAAGATTGATGGGACCTGGGTTGTCCACAACTATGGCCATGCTGGATGGGGATATCAGGGCAGTTATGGATGTGCTGAGAAGGTGCTGGAGCTGGTTGATGAGATTGTGAAGCAGGAGAGACGCCAATCGAAGCTCTGATGGCGTTGCAGTGAACATTAAATAATGATAATGACGATGAACAGAGCTCTTTTGCAACTTGTTCCAATATGATACCTATGTTGGGTTGTTCAAGAGGTGTAGTTAAATTGGCCGGTGGTTGGGTGACAACAGTTGACGGCCAGGTGTCCACTGAGTGTAATTAGCAAGCTGCCCCTAGCTCCACTGTGCATCCTAAACACCAAGTCAGTCCCCACCCATTAGATCCATTTTTTCCAGCCACACCACAAAAATCGCACCTGGGCCGTATGCCCGGCACCACCTAGAATTCGGACCGTATTGTAAAAAGGCTTTGAATTAACGATTTTAAGGCCTTTGCTGGCTTAATTATATTAATTAAATGGCTAGTTTTACCGCCCTGCCTGCTTATTAATTAAAACGTGCCCCTAAGTACCCCTAAGTACCTATATACCTAGCGACGCGCTTAATTACCTATCGAACTAACCACTACCTTAACTATTAATTTTTATCGTTAATAATATACGTTTTTCGTAGTATTTATAATAGTAGTTTATTTTAATAATAAATAAAAAAGTCTAATAGTTTTATACTTAAAGTCTAAAGAAATAAACGTTAAAATTATCGCCCGAAAAGTTAACTATAGTCTTTATTAGGTTTACCGGTATAAGTTTTATTAAAAGATAATAAGTATACCTTTTCTTTTTATTAAGACTAATAATAATACCGTTATATTATATCCTTAAATATTATTTATTAGTTTTTTTTCTTTATTATTATATAGTTATAACTTAATGTTTTAATAATAATAGAAGCTTATCGATTATTTAATTATAAAGCTAGACCTATATTTTAATAAAATATAATAGTTTTTAATAAATAAATATAATATATATATATTTACGTTAATTATTTTTAAACGGTTATATTAAAAAGGTTAATTAAAGAAGAAACTATATTAAAGGGCTTTATAATAAAGCGGAAAATTCTATATCGATTAGCTCTAGAAAAGTTTCTTATTTACTATAGAGATATTTATTTTTATAAATAAATTAAGTATTAATAAGAAAGATAGTATATACCGAACCGGTTAGGTACTTTTAGAAATAATGCCTTTAATAAAAAGTCTATTTAACTATAGGAAGTGATTCTATATATTATTTATTATTAGTATTAATAGAGTTTTTATTTATATAGTTTAGTAAGGTTAAAGTAATACCGAAAGCTTTCTTTATTAATTTAAGTATTATTTATTTCTGAAAATAAATCTATTTTTTAACCGTAATAGTATTTTAATAATAGATAATGCTTTTTAATATATTAATTTTAAAGTAAGAGAGCTTATTAGTAAGTATAGTATATTACTATAGTATTTATTACTTTACTTTTTTAATTTTAATCCTATTAAGGCTTTTTTTTTTAATTTTAAGGCCTTTATAAGGAAAGAGTATAAGTGGGTCGACTGGGCTTTTGTATGACTGTGCTTTTGTGCTATAAGGTCTACTTTTTTCTATGTGTGAGCCGTTAATACCACTACTTTGTATTCCAGATATTTAGTCTTTTAAATCTAATTTAGTAAAGCCTTTAAGAGCTATAAGAAGCTAAAGATTTATATATTCCTTTAATTTATTAAAGTCTTTATTAGCTTTGGTTTTAGCTTTAACGATATCTTTAATGGTAGCGAATTTATTATTTAAAGTTATTTTAACTTTCCTTTTTTTTTTTTAACTTTTCTATTTAACTTATATTTTTAAACCTTTTACTTTGGCTTTTAATTAAGCTGTTTTAACGGTTTTATTATTTAGGACCTTTGTTACTTTATTAAAATTAATCTTTAATAATGGATTTTTTTTAACGAAAGCCTTTAAAGTAGGATTAGTTTTATATAGAAGTTTATATATATTTTAAGACTTTTTAGGTGTTATTACGGTTTTATATAAAAGCCAGAAGGGAAAGGGGGGTATAGAAGATAATATTTATAAAGGGGGTAGTTTTTTAAGAGAGTTATAGTTTTTAAGGATAATAAAAAGACTTAATAACGGTTTACTAATATTTACCGGTTAAAGACTTACTATTATTTATTTAGATTTAATATTTTTTATATAAAACGTTATTTTTTTAGTTTAGTTATATACTTTAACGAAATTTCTTTTATTAAAGGTATTATTAGGTTTTTAACGATAAATAATATTATTAAGAAATTACCGGTATTTATTTTTTAGAAAGAAAAAGACGGTTAGGTTTAATAGTTAAAGTATATATAAATAGTAAGTTAGGAAAAAGAATAGGAAGATATTATTAATATAGTAGTTTTATATAAATTTATTAGTTTTATAAAAGTTATAATTATTAAGTATTAAAAGTTTTTTTTCCGGAGTAATAGTATTAAGGATATAGACTTTAATTAATTATTTTAAAGCAAGGTTATTATTGGTTTATTTTAAGGAAAAAGTAATAAATTTTTAGGTTTTAATATTTAGTAAGTTTTTAGGATTAAATTACTATTATTAAATAAAGACCTTTTTATATATAATAAAGGAGGGTAGGGACTAGTTAATTATAGTAATATATTTAATAATTATAATTTATATATAGCTTTTTAAGTATTTAATAATAATTATATTAATTTTAAATCTTCCTATATATATACCGTTAATACTTTAACCTTTTATTATATTTACTTTATTTATATTTATTTAATGTTAAGGCTTAATATTTTTAATGATAGAGAGGGTAAAGCGTTTAAATTAAGCTTTAATTATTTTTTTAGAGGTACCGTTAATTTATTTAATATTAATTTATTTAACTTTTTTAGTTTTGATTTTAAAATTTTATATTAGAAAATAATCTAGTTAAGTAATTCCGATAGGCTTAAAGGTACCTCTCTTTTTAATTAAGATTTAGTTAGTTATATATTAAATATAGGAATAGGTTATTAAAACCTTAAGGTTTTTTTAAGTAATAATTTAATTAGTTAAGTATTTTTTTTAAATAATAAAAAGTTTTTATTAAACCTAAGTATAATATATGCTTTACGGTTTTTTTTTATTTACTATATAGTTTCGGATAGTAAAGGCGGGGATACTTTATATTATTTTTATTTTAGTATATAAGATACTATTAAGTATATAGGATTTAATAGCGTTTTAAAGGTTTTTTTTAATATATTTAGGTATAGCGATAATCTCTGGCTTTTAACGATTTGAACGGTATAAATAAAAGTGGAATTGGAAGAAAATAAAATAGGGAAAAACCTGGATGAAAAACAGGTGGTTGGGTTGTTTTATATGTATTAGGTGTTAATGCTAAGGCGGGACATCATGCAATAGGTTGGTTAAGTAACAGGGTAGTAGGTCCACTTAAACTTTAAAGCGGTAATTCTTTAAACCTTACCGATTTTAAAGATTTTCTTTATTAAGCTATATAAGAGATTAGTAGTAGAAGTAAGTAAATAGGAGGGTATTATAGAAAGGCTTAATTAATTTAATATAAAGATAAATAAACCGTTAATTATTCTAAATTATATATTAAAGAGTATTTAGAATATATAATAACCGGTACCGTAAGTTAAAATAGTAGGCGGGATTTATATTTATTAAAAAATAATACCGGTTTTATATTATCTCTTTTATTTACTATACGCTTTTTTAATTATAATTAATAAATAAAATTATTTATAGCTTTAAAATAGTAGATTTATCTTTATTAAATCCTTTATTTTTTTTTTTACTAAAGTTTATAAAGCTATTATAATTACCTACCTTTTTCTATTTATATAATCCCTAGTAATATAGGAATTAAGGTTTCGGGAATTTATCGGTTTAAACGAAATCTTTATTAAGGTTAAGAGATAGGTTAATTATTTAATTAAAGAGTTAGGAATTATAAAGTACCGGCGATTTAAGTTTAAAAACGTTTATTTAGGAAATACCTATAAATAAAAAAACTAATTAATTAAAGGATATTAATAAAGGATATTAAAATTAATTATTAAATTAATAGCGTAGCGATATTTAAACTTCTTTTTTACCGTTTAAATTATTAACCGAAATTTCGTTATTAAAATTAATTAATTTAATTTCGGCTTTAATATATTATTTAATTTTTATTTTAAATACTTTTAAAAAATAATAAAGAAATCCGAAAGTTTTAAATTATTAATTTAGTTATTTATAAATATTATATAATAAAAGCTATTTTTTTAAAGTTTTTTTTTTTATTTTTAATATAGCTTTTTAAATAATTAAATATTTATTTTTAAAGTATTAAATTTAAATAAAGTCTTTAATAAATTTAATTAATAGGTTTTAATAAAAAACGGTTATTAATAAGAAAGGTAATAAAGATAAAGTAATTATTATATTTTATACCTTTTATAATACCTTTATTTCTAATAACTTTTTTTAATTAAATAAAACTATTATAATTATTAAAAATTAAAGCCATTAT
>JAULSY010000260.1:0-13527 GCA_030512305.1 Cercophora samala | reverse complement strand
TCTTTCTTTTCTAATACTTTATCGCTTTAAAAGTACTATATTCTTATTATTTATAGTTTAATCTTTATTACTTTAAAGATACTTTCTTATAACTTATTAAAAGATTTGAAATCTCTGTTAAAATAATTCTAAATAAGAATCTTTAATTACTATATTATAACTTTATAATTAAATAATATATTTATTTTTCTATAGTTTATATTATATTATTTAAAATTAAAATAATCTAATAATTATATTTCTTTATTATTATTATTATAACGTTAAACTTAGTATTTAAAACCGCTAATATTTTAAATATCCTTGTTATTAATAATATTACTATGAAACTTATATAGATTATATAATTTAATATTAATTTAAAATGGACTGGATTTAATCTATTAAAGGTCTTTACTTTCAACGTTACGTTTTTAATCTAAATTAAGTAATATCAAGAATAGTCTTTTATTGCTTTTAATTTAAATAATAAAATATTCTTTTAAAGCTATTATTATTTACTCATATTTAGAGTAATAATTATTATTCTAAACTGCCTTTAATATATTTAATTAATAGCTGTTTATTAATTTAATTTTAAAATCTTTATTTAAAATCGCCTTTTTTACTATAAATACTTCCTTACTTTAAATATCGTTAACTTTATTTTTATTTTATAGTTCTTTTAATATAAAGTTGATTTTAAATAAAGCGTTTAATATTAAATTGAATTTATTTAACATATACTATATATTAAACCTATATTAAATTAAATATATTACTATCGTTATTAACTTTAAATTAAACTTTATTAAATTAATTATTTTTAACGAGGTATTTACGTTAACGATTAAACGTATTATTTTATAATTAATAAGAATTATAATAAAGTTTATTATCATTTATAGTTATATTTTTAACTTTCTATATATTTATATTAAATTTAATACCTTTAATTTTATACATTAATATCTTTTTTTTACAGGTCAATAGTTTTGTATTTAAAAATATATTAAATTATACTTTATTAAAGAAAATACTTTCACCGTTTTAACAATTACCTTTAATAAAAAAAATCATTACTGTAATAATTTATGTCGATATATTGATTTTAATAAACGCCGGTTTATATTTATTTTAATAAATTAAATATTTAAACTTAATAAAATATTTTTATAGATTTTTAAATACTTTAATCTCTTTTATTATTTGCTTAAACTTTACTTTTAATATATATTTTATTTTTACTTCTTTAAATTTATTATTATATATTTCTTTCTCTTTAATTCATTTCAATATAATTATGTTTTTATTTTTTCATAATTATATAATTTCTTAATAATATAAAATAAAATATTTTAAAAGACTTATTAATTTAATATATTACTTCAATACTTTTATATTAAATTTAAGAGTTTTAAATAGCTATAAGTAAGTAGTATTACTATTTCTTTAATAATTATAATTGAGGTTAATCCCCTTAGTTTCTTCATAGACTTTAAAATTAATTATTACAACTAACTAACCTTTCAGTTATTACTATTAATAACTATTTTAACTATTCTTTCATTTAATACTTACTATAAAAAGCCTATTTCTAATATCGTTTACTTTTAATTTAATAATCTTTAATAACTTAATAAAATATTTATTCACGTTAATAAACGGCTTTGAAGTTTTCCTTACTTATTTAATTAATAGCTTTTACCTTTGCTTTTATTATTATCCAAAAGTTTTTAAATTATCAAATTATTTAACGTTTACAGGGAAAAAAGTATTAAATAATTACTTCATCCGTTTAAAAAATCGGGATATTCTTTTTATAAGGCGGTTCAATAAAAGGCCGGTTTTTTTCCCGATTATAACGTAGTATAATAGTCTTTTTTAAAGTAAATATTCTACTATAAAATTAATAAATTAATTATATTAATAAAATAATAAGGTAAATTTATTTACTTTAATAATATGGTTATAATTATTTATAGAAGTAATTATGAAATACCGTATTAAAAAAAAGAAAAAAAGAAAGAGAGGAGGTTTTAAAAGAAAAAAAGGACTTTTTAAACCTCTATTTATAACTTAACTTTAATTATAGAATTATCGTTATAGAAGTTATTAAGTTTAATAATAATAAAGCGTTTAAAGGTTCCATTATATAACTATCTTTTATTTTCAATAATTAAAGGTATAGTTAAATAATAGGTATGTAATTAATTATAAAGCTTTATAAGTAGTTTCATAGTAGTTAGTTTTTAACTTATAAGAAAGTCTAACGTAGGGCTAATACGTTGATAAATAAATTCTTTTAGAAAAATACTCTTTAAGTACTTTTAATTGAAAACTATTTAATACTTTTAAATTGTTAAATATAATAATTACTTTTATTACTTTAACTTTCATTTTAATTATTACTATATTAAACTTATTAATATAAAATCTTAATAGTTTAAATAAAGAAAATCCTAAAAAAAAACCTTTTCAAGGTTAATCGTTAAACCTAAAATTTAAAACTTATTAAATACTATTTATATATATTATATATATTCTTTAACCGTCTTTTAAAGAATTATAATATTATTAATATATACTTAATAAAACCTTCTAAACTTTTTTAATTTTTTATTTATAAACCTTTAATCGTAAACTGATAAATTTTTAAATTTTATTAAAGTTATTTTATATATTTGTAATCTTTACCAACTAAATAATATTTTATAATTTTAATATTACCTTTAAATAAATAGTTATCAGGTTTAAGGTTTTCGGATAACCACTAACAAGCAATAACCAGGGTCAATCCCCCTAGTCTTTTTATCAACTTAAAATCAAGTATAATAGTTAACTAGCCTTTAATTTACCACCACTATTAACTTCTTTAACTATTCTTTCACCTCATATTTATTATAAAAAGCCTATCTCCAATATCCTTTACTTTTAATCCAATAATCCTTATCGACTTAATAAAATATCTATTTAAAATAATAGACAACTTTAAAGTCTTCTTTATTTAATTAATTAATAGCTTTTACCTTTACTTCTATTATTACTTAAAAGTTTTTAAATTATTAAATTATTTAACGTTCGGAGAGGGAAAAACGTCGGATAATTACTTTATTCCTTTAAGGGATAGGGATATTATCTTTATAAAGCGGCTCGATAAAAGGCCGGTTCTTTTTTTAACTATAACGTAGTATAATAGTTTTTTTTAAAGTAAATATTCTACTATAAAATTAATAAATTAATTACAATAATAAAACAGTAAAGTAAGCCTATTTACTTTAATAATATAATTTCGTTTATAAAGGTAGTTATTAAATACTATATTAAAAGAAAAAGAAAGAGAGGAGGTTCCGGAAAGAAAGGGAGGAGGTTCCGGAAAGAAAGGGAGGAGGATTTAGAAGAGAGGGAGGAGGATCTAGACTTCCGTTTATAGTTTTAATTATAGAATTATCGTTATAGGAGTTATTGACTTTAATAATAATAAGGCGTTTAAAGGTTTAATTATATAGTTATTTCCTATTTTGGATAATTAAAGGTATAGTTAAATAATAAATATATAATTATAAGGCTTTATAGGTAGTTTAGTAGTATTTAGGTTTTAACTTATAAGAAAATATAACGTAAGGCTATTACGTTAATAAATAATTTTTTTGGAAAGATACTTTTCAAGTACCTTTAAACTAACACTCTTAAATCAATAGTTAATGAAAGAATTAAAATAAATTAATCGTTAAAATAAAATTAACTTTAATTAATATATTTATTGTATTTTTTTATAATTACTATTAAATTTAAAATTAAAGCTTCGCGCTTTATTATTATAATATTTAAACCTACCGCCTATAATATATACTTTAACCTTTAAGACTATATTAACTATTAATATATAATCCTCGGGACAAAATTAAGTCGTTTTTAATAGTTTAATATACTATTAAACTCTCTATTTCAAATATAAAATATATTAAAATATTTTTATATATATGCTGTTAAATAACATATTTTTAATTGTATCCGGATTTCATAATTTTACTATTTTAATATATTAAACCTTTGTAATAATATATTTATTAAATAGTGTACTTTAGTTTATTATTTCTTTCGAATATATATATTTTCATAACTTTAATAACGTAATATAAGGAAATATTATGAATCGATATAAAAGTATTGTAATTTAATAATTAATATTTTATTTAAAGAATTACTTATTATTATTTAATAATTTATATATATATTATTTAAGAGTGCTAGATAAAGGTACTTTAAAAGTATGTTTTTAAAAGAAATATATTTATTATTGTAATAGCCTAATATTACATTTTCTTATAAATTAAAAACCAATTACCACCGAACTACAAGCTTTATAATCACGTACTTATTACTTAACTATACCTTTAATTATTAAAAATAGGAAATAACTACATAATTAAACCTTTAAACGCTTTATAATTATTAAACTTAATAACTTTTAAAATAATAACTTTAAAATTAAAACCATAAGTAAATATTTAAATCCTCCTTTTTTTTTTCCAAAACCTCTTTCCTTTTTTTCAAACCCTCCTCTCTTTTTTATTCTCTTGATATAATATCTAATAATTACATTTCTAAATAATTATAACCGTAATGTTAAAGTAAATAGGTTTAGTTTATTAATTTATTATTATAATCAATTTATTATTTTATAATAAAATATTTACTTATTATATTATATTGTAATCGAAAGAAAAACCGGCCTTTTATTAAACCGCCTTATAAAAATAATATCTCTATCCTTTAAAGGGATAGAGTAATTATTTAGCGCCTCTGTTTTTTTAAATGCTAAATAATCCTATAACTTAAAAACCTTTTAATAGTAATAAAAGTAAAGGTAAAATCCGTGAATTAATTAAGTAAAGAAAACTTCAATATTATTTATCGTTTTAAATAAATATTTTATTAAATTATTAAAGATTATGAAATTAAACATATAGGATATTAAAAATAGGCTTTTTATAACAAATATGAAATAAATAAATACTTAAAATAATTAATAGTAATAATAAATTAAAGGTTAATTAACCGTAATAATTAATTTTAAAGTTTATAAAAAGACTGGGGGGATTAGCCTTAGTTATAACCGTCAAATAGACAGTACTACTTGCTAATAGCTCTCCGAAAACTTTAAACTTAATAAATATATTATTTAAGAAAATATATTACCTTTTAAAAAACTGTTAACCTTTTCGTTCAATGCTTCAGCTTTAGCTAGATTTTAAATAAAGATTTAAAGTAAGTTAATAAATAATTTAATAAAATAAAAAACCTAATATTTTACTTTTTTTATTATCTCTTTACTTTTATTATTAAAATTAAAACTATAAAAATACCTTACGTTTTATACTTTCTAATTAATAATAAATTTCGTAATATAATTTAATCTTTAAATTCCTTTATATTATCATAGTATTATTCTTATATACTTTAATAAATTATTTAAATAGATTTATTAAAAATAAACTATATACAACGAAGAAATAATTTATACCGTTATTTAACTATCTTACGCTTTAATTACTTTATTTTACTTTTTGATTACTTTACTTTATTTCTTTATTATTACTTTTATCGCCTTATTTATTATCTACGTTACTTTACCTTTCTCTACTATTACTATTTTTATTACTACTATTATTATTTCTATTACCGCCATTATAACCTCCGCTATTAACGTTAATCCTTCCTTTTAATTTAAACCTTCTTTCTCTGAACTTTAATATTTATATATTACCTATTTATTACTATCTTTACTTTAAAGCTATTAAATTAATATTTCGGTCTAATTATTACATTAATATTATAATTAATATTACCGAAATTTAATATCAGGTTTAAGGTTTTCGGATAGCCACTAGTAAGTAACATTATTTATTTAACAGTTATAATTAAGGTCAATCTCCCCAGTCTTTTTATAAACTTTAAGATTAATTATTACGGTTAACTAACCTTTAATTCGCCACTATTATTAACTATTTTAATTATTCGTTTACTTAATATTTATTATAAAAAGCTTATCTTTAATATCCTTTACTTTTAATTTACTTTTAACCGTTTATTTGAAATAGCTTTTACCTTTATTAATAAAGTATTTTAAACTTAATAACTATAAAAATATTACAATATATTCTTTTAATTATATAAGTTGATTTATATTTCCTATATTAAAGTAATAATAAATTTAAAAATAGAAAATTATTAATAACTATTAACCTTTTTTAAATAATTAGAATCTTAGATTTAAAAGGTCGGTTATTTATTTAATTTTAAAGAAATATAGTAAATATTTTTTATAAAATTAATAAATTGATTATAATTATTTATAAATATAATTATTAAATATTATATTAAAAAGAAGAAAAGAGAAGAGGATCCGAAAAAAAGAAAGAGACGGATCCGGACCTTCGCTTATAACTTTAATTATAAAGTTATTATTATATAAGTTATTAAGTTTAACAATAACAAGGCGCTTAAAGATTTAACTATATAATTATCTCTTATTTTTAACGATTAAAGGTATAGTTAAATAATAAATATATAATTATAAAGCTTTATAAATAATTCGGTAATATTTAGTTTTTAATTTATAAAAGAATTTATCAGAAGGCTATTACGTTAATAAAGAATCTTTTTTAAAAAGATACTTTTTAAGTACCTTTAAACTAACACTCTTACCGAAATTTAATAAACTTATATTATTATAATAAACGCTTTAATTCTATTTACAAAAAGTTTATTAAGTTTATTATTGAGGAATTTAATAAATTATAAATTTAAAAAATAAATTTAAAATTAAATAAAGGAATTTAAATGTATTTAAAATTACTCTGTATATATTTAAAGCTATTTATCGTAAAATCCTTTATTAAAGAAGGTTACATTATAGTTTTTTGTTTAATTTAGAAATAATAATTTATTAAATATAAAATAAAACGCTAAATAATTTAATAAAGTCTTTAATTAATAATAAAATCTATTTACTTTTCTATATTTAGCTTTATATTAATAATAAACTATTTACAAACCTAATAATCTTAGAATAAAAGGTGTAATATTAGGGTATTATAAGGAAATACCTTAAAGGCGTATAAAATATTTAAACGTCGTTCTATTAATATAAACGGTTATCAAATTAATATTATTGTCGAAAATAATCGTTCTAATATTATAAATAATTATATAATTAATTAATTTATTAGTTAATAATATAATATTAGTTTTACTTTATAATAATAAATTATCTTAATTAGATATAATATTGATAGTCGTATCAAAATATATTTTATTTCTTTCAATAATCCTTTTAATCATGTAATTATTCTAAAAAATAAAACGTTCAACGATAATCGGTTTATTATTTAATTAATCTTCTATTCTATTACTTTTAATAATACTTTTAATAATTTCATAAATTATTAATAATATTAAATTAAACTTTATATACAGTATGGGAAGTATAAAGGTGTAAATAATAATAATAGTTTAATCGTTATTAATTATCGAAGTAACTTAATAAACTATACATTAATTAATTATCTTAAATTATTTATTATTTAATATATCTATTAATTTAAATTAAATCAAAGCAATAGTGATTAAATATATATTAATTAATATAGTAATAAAGTAAAGTCCGTTAATATTCTAAGTAATATTAAAATATTAAAGGAAGAAAGGAAAGAAAAAAGATAAAGTAATAACTTAATAAGTTTTAAGAATTCTATTAAAATATTATATAATTAAAGATATAATAAGTCCGGCTTATTTATTAATAAAATAAAGAAAGAAAGTTTTATACTTTTCTTAATAATTATCTAAATATTAAATAAGGTATTAAAAATTAATCTATTAAGTTTAAGGATTTTAAATAGCCACTAATAAGCAGTACTATCTATTTAAAAATTATAACTGAAGTTAATCCCCCTAATCCTTTTATAAACATTAAAATTAATTGACAGGAAAACTGGACGGGCCGTCAGGAACCATGGTGGGACACGGCGTATAACTTCAGGGCACCCCGTTCTCATGAACTTCCTTCTGAATTCTTCTTCTTCACTTAATTCAATCAATCAATCTATTACGACATTATGTTCAGTATCCTATAATCCTCGCGTGCCTATTATTAATTATTACGGCTAATTAGCCTTGAAATTGTTATTATTATTAACTATTTTAACTATTTATTTACTTGACATTTATTATAAAAAACCTATTTCTAATATCCTTTACTTTAAATTTAATAATTTTAATCGACTTAATAAAATATTTATTTAAAATAATAAATAACTTTAATTAACGTAGGGCTGTTACGTTGATAAATAATTTTTTTTGGAAAGATACTTTTCAAGTACCTTTAAGCTAGCGCTCCTAGATAACTTGAAAGTCTTTTTTCTTAATTAATTAACGGCTTTTACTTTTACTTTTATTATTATTCAAAAGTTTTTAAATTACTAAATTATTCAACGTTTAAAAGAAAAAAAGTGTTAAATAATTATTTTTTCCTTTTTAAAAATAGGGATATTATTTTTATAAGGCGGTTTAATAAAAGGTTAGTTTTCTTTTAATTATAATGTAATATAATAAATATTTCGTTATAGGATTAATAAATTAAAAGTATTAAAGTATTAGTTTAAGGGTATTGAAAAAGTATTTTTCTAAAAAAAAGTTATTTATTAACGTAATAGCCTTACGTTAGATTTTTTTATAAGTTAAAAATTAAATACTACCGAATTACTCATAAAGCTTCATAATTATATATTTATTATTTAACTCTACCTTTAATTATTAAAAATAAAAAATAATTATATAGTTAAACCTTTAAATACTTTATTATTATTAAGTTTAATAATTTTTATAACGATGATTCTATAATTAAAGCTATGAATAAAAGTCTAAATCCTCCTCTTTTTTTTTCTTTTAAATCCTCCTTTCTTTTCTTTCTTTAAATATAATATTTAATAATTATATTTATAAATAATTATAATTATATAATTAAAGTAAATAAATTTACTTTATTAATTTATCTTTATAATTAATCTATTAATTTTATAAAAAATATTTGTTATATTACTTTAAAGTCGAATTAATAACTAACCCTTTAAATTTAAAACTTTAATTATTTAAAAGAAATTAATAATTATTAATAACTTTTTATTCCTTAATTTATCGTTATTTCAATACCGGAAATACAAATTAACCTATGAAATTAAAAAAGTATATTATAATATTTTTATAATTATTAAATTTAAAATATTTTATTAATATAAATAAAGGTTATTTTAAATAAATAATTAAAAATAAATTAAATTAAAAGATATTAAAAATAGGCTTTATATAATAAATATTGAATAGACGAATAATTAAAATAAGAAATAATAATAGCGAATAAAAGGCTTATTAATTATAATAATTAATTTTAAAGTCTCAAAAAAGACTGAGGAGATTGACCTTAATTATAACCGTTAAATAGATAGTACTACTTACTAGTAGCTATCTGAAAACCGTAAACTTAATATTAATTAAATTAAATATAATAATAAAATAATAAAGTAAGTTTATTTACTTTAATAATATAATTATAATTATTGATAGAGGTAATTATTAAATACTATATTGAAAAACAAAAGGGAAAAAAAGAGCTTCTTAAAAGAAAAGAGAAGGTTTTAAACCTTTATTTATAGTTTTAATTATAAAGTTATTATTATAGAAATTATTAAGTTTAATAATAATGAAGCGCTTAAATGTTTAATTATAGAGTTCTTTTTATTTTCGATAATTAAAGGTATAGTTGAATAATAAATATATAATTATAAGGCTTGTAATTTAATAGTAATTGATTTTTAATTTTTAAGAAAATCTAACGTAAGGTTATTACGTTGATAAACAATTATTTTTAGAAAGATACTTTTTAAATACCTTCAATCTATAACTATGAGAAATTAATATTGTAATATTTTAAAACAATATTTATTAAATATTTTTACTGATTTTAATAATTTATTTAATTAGGTTTTTTAGAGTTATTTAAATATATTTAATGGTTTAATTTATTTATTATTAATTTAATTTTAACGTTCAAAGACTTTTACGTTTTCGGAACTTAATAGATTAATTAATAAAGTATTCCGGTTTATTTTAATTATTGAAGATAAATAAATCGTCGATAATTTCATAAAGGTTTAAAGTACGGTATGTTACCATTATATTAAACGATAAAATATAAATTGCTAAGTTTAATTTTATATTCTAAATATATATTAAACCTTTTACTAATTATATCTAATCTTTAATACGTCAATACTCGGCTTATTAATTACATTTAATAATTTTCTATAGCGCTACTTCAATTAATATATAATAAATAAATATTAATATTAAATAAAGTATTTAAATAGCGTAATTAACTATATTTATTAAGGTTGAAGTAATAGGGGATATTTAATCGGTAAGTGTTAAATTTAATATAGCCGATTAAGTAAATAACACTTACTATTTATTAAGTTTTACTTAATTTAATAATAACTAATAGTATTTCGGGATTAAACGGTATATTTAGCCTGTAATACTTCAAATAATTAAGTATTAAAATTCCTAACGTAATAATAAAAAAATTAAATACGTCTTAATAAAGTAAACTTAATAATTGATTATGAATATAATAAAATAAAAATAATTGCAATTACTATTAATAAGCACGTAACGGCAAATATAAAAGAATATTAAATATAGTATTCCAAACTAATTAATTAATTAAATTAAAAAGAATACTAAGTAAATTTTCTAAAAACAAAGTGCCCTGAAATCAAACATAGTATCTAACTATAATTCCTAACGACCTATAGAGATTTTCTATTATTATTGAATTTATAGTTATTAAGTATAATAATAATAAAGTACTTAAAGATTTAATTATATAATTAAATTCTATTTTTCATAATTAAAAGTATAATTAAATAATAAATATATTACTACAAACCTTTATAGACAATTCAATAGTAATTAATCTTTAACTTATAAGAAGATTTAACGTATAGCTATTATATTAATAAACAATCTTTTTTTAAAAAAAAACCTTTTAAATACCTTTAATTCAAAACTATTAACTTTTATAATTATTATATATCTTATACTATTTAATATTATAATAATAATTTACTATAGAATAAAGTCTTATAAATACTGATAGGCATGCGAGGAGTATAGGATACTAAACATGGTGTCCCAATAGATTGATTGATTGAATTAAGTGAAGAAGAAGAATACAGAAGGAAGTTCCTGAGAACGGGGTGCCCTGAAGTTATACGCCGTATCCCACCATAGTTTCCAACGGCCCGTCCAGTTTTCCTGTTAAATACTTATTTTAATATTTCTTTTTTATAAAATATAAATAGTAGTTTAAACTTAAACTTAAAGCTTAAAAGTAATAATTGATTAATTAATTAAATAAAAAGAAATAAACGTTATTAAAAGTAAAGAATATAACGTTAAATAATAATTCTTAACATTAAATATAGGTAAAAGGTTTACTTATTAAAATCTATATACAATTTTTAATCCCTATTAATTATCTTCTTTAAATTAATTCATAAAACTAAAGAATTTAATACACTCCTTAAATTTTTAAATAAATAATACTTTAATTGATAAGCACGCGAGGAATATAGGATACTAAACATAGTATCCCAACAGATTGATTGAATTAAATAAAGAAGAAGAATACAAAAGGAAGTTCCTAAAAACGGGGTGCCTTAAAGTTATACGCCGTATTTTACTATAGTTCTTAACGGCCTATATAGTTTTCCTATTAATCTACCCGACCGAAAGTTAAATATATCGACCTAATACTTTCTTCGCCGTATTCCCTTTCTTTTTACCTTTAATCCTTTTATTCTTTCTTTATATATAATATATCTTATTACCCTTCCTAATCTTTATATAATATATAAAGTAAAAAAAAAAAAAAAATTATAACCTTATATTATAATTTTAATAATTAATATAATAATCCCGTAATATATATCTCCTTTATTCCTTTTATACTATTACTATCTATATTACCGTACATATTATTTAATTATTTTCCTTACTTCTTTTATCTTTAATCCTCCTTACCGATTAAAGTATTTATTACGTTATTTATAATTCCCTTTAATATATTTACTTTAATAATTAACGTTTTAACCTCTTTTTACTTTTTAAACTCCTTCGCCTTTAATATAATAATCCTATCCTTTAATACTTTAATCTCTTTCTTTATATATATATTTAATAAAATAAAGCTTTTTTTATTTATAATATAATTACGGTTTTACTTCCTTATCTTTAACTTAATTTATTTAATACTTTAATTATTTTTACTACCGGATTTTTATTTAATTAAAATATTCTAGTTAAATATATTATTATTATATTATTTATTTATAGATAAGGTTATAGGTTTAAAGCTCCTTTTATATTTACTAATTATTATAGTATATTCTTTAACCGTAACGGTAATTACGTTAATAATAAATATAAAGTCTAGCTTTTTCCTATTAATATTTTTTATAAAGTTAATAAAGTAATATTATTTTTTAAAATCTTTAAATTCCTTTATATATTCTTAATTTCAGTCCTTATCGCCGGAATTAGCCCTTTCCTAATAATTAAATACTTTATTAATAAGGTCGGCGTATTAATTAAACTTATATTTCTTAAATTCTTTTATGATAATAAAATATAGTTTACCGTTATTATTACGGTTAATTTTATATACTTCTAACGTTAGTTTAAAAAATAATTAAACGATTTTACCGATATTTTTATATAATTTAAAATCCTTATCGTTAAATATTTAATTTTTAATATTTTTAAATAATATTATTATACTATAATAATAAATAAATAAAGCTTTAAATACTTTATTTATTAAAAAAATATAAACTATTATTTCCTAATTAAAAATTACACCCTTTAATTAATTAAAGAATTAAATATAATACTTTTTTATTTTTGTAATCGCTTAAGTTAAATTAATTTTACCTTTTACCGTATTATTTTCGGTATTTACGTTTTTTATTTTAATATTCTTACCTTTACTTATAAATATAAAGGTTTAAATATTTTTTATAATAATAAATTTAATAGTCTTTTTAATAATACCTTTAACCGGAATATTACTATTATTATAATTATTTTTAAAATAATTTAAAGATAACTCTATAATACCCTATTTACCGGTCTTAACTTTCTTAATAAAAGCTAGCTCCTTAAACTTCCTATCCTCCTTTACTATTTAAGGACTTTTATAAAGGTAACTGTAATTATAAATTAACCTAACTTTAAATATTATAATTATTTATTTATCGGCGTATTATAATATTTATTATTATTTAAAAGAAAATTAATAAAGTATATAGGTTATTTAAAAGTAAATAATAATAATAATAGTTTTACATATTTTTATTATAAAAGTTTTATTATTTAAAAGTTATAGAAAGTTTCTAAAATAAATTATAAATCGTAAATAAAGTA